>WNWU01013597.1:2629451-2681996 GCA_012654045.1 Ptyas mucosa | reverse complement strand
GGGGGGGGGGGGAGGAATGGGAATGGGAAGGAGAGGGTGTAATTAGCAGAATCCAGGCACAGAAATGGAAAAATGGGGTAGGGGGAATGGGAATGGAGAGGAGAAGGTGTAAGAAGACGTTTCCTTAGATCACTGATGCTCCCAACAATGAGTTTGGTGGAGATGTAAGGAAATGTCTTCTAGCTCTTCAAGATTGACTTTAGGCCAACAGCAAAAGTAGTGGGGGGGGGCAACAGGGGCATGTGTGTTTATGTATGTCCCTCCCTCTGCAAGAATTTGGAGGCAGACGCTGCCCCTCTGAGGAAAAGAGGAGGCGGCGAAGCCCTGGTTGTCACCTGGGAGAGGAGGAGGGCACGCTGGGAAGCTCCCTTCCCCGCAGCCCTGTGAAGCTTGCCTGCCTTCCACGTGGCCCGGTTCGGGGGCGTGGCCAGCCACCAATTGCTACCAGTATAGCGAACTTGCCTCAATCTCCGCTACCTACTCGCCCGAGCCGGTCCAAAGCGGGAGCATTTCAGCCCTGCCTCCCTGCAACCCCTAAAGCCAAAAAGGGGCACGGAGGAGGGGCACCGCACCCCCCCCACACCCCCCATTTTGGCTTTAGCAAGCCTCTCTGCAACCCCGGGAGCCAAAACGGTTGCAGGGAAAAAGGCATTTTTTTGGTGACTCGAATATAAGCCGAGGGGGCTTTTTTCAGCCCGAAAAATGTGCTGAAAAACTCGGCTTATATTCGAGTATATACAGTATAAATAGAGCCGATGTATCTTTTTACTTTCTCAGCTGCAGTTAAATCTCAAAGAAAAAAATTATGAACATATTCTTCTCAAAGATTTATTTCAACTAAATATATAAATATATATTTAAAAAACACAAAAATTAAGTTCATTTTACGTTCTATCTATTTCACTAAAATATCAGTTAGGAAAAGATGCTCTATATTTGAACATGTGGAGTAAGACACATGGAGACTTCATTTTTCAGTAAATCAGTATATCTGTTTAAAGGCAATATTGTTAAGGGATAATGTACTAGTAGATTTGTCTAGCTGTAACTCTCTTTTCTTTGTATAATTTTAAGGCTACTTGTGTCTTTACTGCTTTGGCTGCCATAGTAATGGGAGGGGGGAGAGCTAGCTGGCATGGGGGGGGGGAAGCATGCTGGAGGAATCTGGAGGAAACGAAACCGATAGTTAAGCCACCGGACTGTATCTTTGAAGTTACTATCGGGTCAACCGTCATGGCATTCCTGATTGATGACGCTGCCAGGCGTGCTTCCACCTAACCCCTGGGAGACCTTTGGATTGGGTGATTTACAGTGAACAGTGGGAGGGGATGCTTTCTATATGCAATTTTCATGCCTATTGCCTTAGATTCTGCTTTTCCTTGGTTGTGATCATTTCATTTTCTAGTAAAAGTACCTTTCTCTATAAACAGTGGAGTTTGGGTCATTTTTTCTGGACTTTGAAGGAAGCACACCTGACATAAAGCAGAATCTCACTCCAGCCATCCCGGATAAACACCGAGGGGGCTGAACCCAAATTATGTCTGACCAAGAGAGTGAAGGAGACCAGATGGGAGCATTTGGCTCTACGATAACTTCACTTCAAGCAGAGAAGGAAGCTGCAGAATGGATGGAAAAAATTCAGCTGAGAGAGGAGCCAGAGGAAGCTAGATAGGCGAGAGGAGTAGGAAGGTTGCCAGACCTGGAGAGGACCCCACAGGGAGTAACCAGTTCCAGACCCCGTAAGGGAGAAGCAATGTGGCTGCAAGAGCAAAAGGAGAGTCTCATGATTGCTCAAGTGATGCAACTCCTCCGCGATGCCGAGGAAAGCCGTAAAAGCCGTGAGTCTTATGTATTCCCTGTGGGGAAGGGAGGAGACTACCCCAGGGTGGATCCAGAAGAGACAGCTTGTGGGGGAGAGGAAGAAGAAGCTGGGAAAAAACATCTCAGGCTTCTGGAGCTCAAGCAAGGGATGCAGCAGCCCAGGGACCCCCAACCTTGCAGGCCCCACCCCGCAGATGTAAAAAACCAAAAATTCCCCCCCTAACCAGAAGATATGATGGGAATCCGAAGACCTTGGGACTTTTCTTGACCCAAGTGTGGAACCACATGCAGGACTGGGGGGAGGACTACTTATCAGATGCAGCACGCATGAGAGCCATCACGAATGTCTTAGACGGTGTAGCAGCTGAATGGATGGTGGTCCTCCACAATAATAACTCCCCCTTGCTGAGGAATTACAACCTGTTCATGGGGGCTCTTAGGAGGCAGTTTGAAGACCACCTAGCTGAGCGGAAGGCGAGACTCAGAATGAAGGGTATCCAGCAGGGCCGGATATTGGTGGCAGAATACACCCAAGAATTTCACGAACTGGCACCCTACATGACAGAGTGGCCAGAAGCAGCCCTACTGGAGAGTTTCAAGGATGGACTGAATGAAGACATATACAAAGACTGTAGAGCACGGGGGGTCCCCGAAGACTTGCAGAGTTGGTACATAGTAGCTGAGGATGTGGAGATCGAGCTGGCCTGGAGTCAATTCTGAGGAGGCCGTGCAGGGGACCCGTCATCCTCCTTCTATCGCAAAGGAGGGCCAAAGACAGCCACCGGGAGAGCGGAATTCAAGCCCAAATCGAAGCCCTTCACGTGCTTCAAATGTGGAAAGGAGCACCATCAGACTGCCGAATGTTTCTCCAAGCCAGTGCCAAAATCTACCGGCTCGGGACCAAAGAATGCTGACAAAGCACCCACAAAAGCTCGCGAGACCGCCCTGAAAGGAGAAGTCGTTGAGTTCACTCCCCGAAACCAGGGTGAGCTGGGAACTCCGACCACCGCAGACGACAGCGGGACAGACTCCGACTCCAATGATCTGGTGAGTCACACTAAGGGCCCCATGCTCATCCCCATAGAAATAAGGGTGCCGTCCACAGGGGCCTCATGCACAGATGCTAGCCCTATTAGACTCTGGGTGCACCAGGTGCATAATCAGCCCGAAAGTGGTGGAGAAAATGGGTCTGAGGCTAAAAACGTTAAAAAGGCCCATTGCGTTCTGTCAGTTGGACGGATCGATTGCATGAGGGGACCCAGCCAGCTTTGTGACTGAACCCATTGAAATGCAATTGGGGGATCACATAGAGACCCTCAGTTTTATTGTGGCCCCTGGTATGGAATGACCCCTCATACTTGGACTGCCCTGGCTCCGTAGATGGAACCCACGGGTTAACTGGAAGATGGGGGTTCTGCGCATTCACACTGGAAAACCGAGACTAGAGAGGGAAGAAACCCGCCTGGAGAACGGAATAGAACGCGAAAGGGCGGAAGTGGCAATAGGCCACATCGAAGGGGAGGAGAAGATTCCAAAGGAGTATTGGGATCTCCGAGAAGTTTTTAGTGAAAGGGCCTCGGATGTGCTGCCTCCCCACAGAGCTATGGACTGTTCCATTGAAATACTCCCCGGGGTGAAACTCCCTAAGCCAAAGATCTACCCCATGACCCCTCGAGAACTAGGGGAATTGTGAAACTTCATTGATAAAAACCTAGAACGGGGTTTTATCCAACCAGCCAGACCAAGGGTGGCGGCGCCAGTATTGTTCCGGGGAAAGAAAGATGGCTCCTTTCGTTTGGTAGTTGATTATAGGAATCTCAATGCCATTTGCGTGGAAAATGTTTACCCCCTGCCGCTCATGAAGGACATGCTAGCGCACTTAGGAAAGGGGAAAATCTTCACCAAACTTGATTTACGAGAGGCATACTACAGAGTGAGAATTAAGGAGGGGGATGAATGGAATACAGCGTTTAATTGCCCACTGGGATGTTTCCAGTTTAGAGTGCTCCCTTTTGGATTACAAGGAGCCCATGCTGTGTTCATGCAATTGATTAACGAAGTACTGCATGAGCACCTGTATAAGGGGGTGCTGGTCTACTTGGGTGACATTCTTATCTATTCTGAGAACATGGACGACTATGTGAAATTGCTGCGAACTGTCCTGAAAAAACTCAGGGCTGCTGAACTATATGCCAAACTTTCTAAGTGCGAGTTCCACCAAAGCAAAATTAACTATCTTGGGTATCGCATATTGCATGAGAGAATAGAGATGGACCCTGGAAAAGTTCGGGCTGTATTGAAATGGGCCGCGCCATGCACCTGCAAACAACTACAGTGTTTCCTGGGATTTGCTAACTTCTATAGACAGTTTATCCCCTCGTTTGCCAAAATCGCGCTGCCAATAACAAATCTTCTGAAAACAAAAGGCAAAGTAAAACCAAAGCCCTCACGGGCCCTTGAATGGACTATGACTGTCAGGAGGCATTCAAAAAGTTGAAACGGTTGTTTGCTGCTGAACCAGTCCTCAAACATCCAGATATGGAAGAGCCTTTTATAGTACAGGCTGATGCCAGTGACATGACAGTAGGAGCAGTACTTCTGCAAAAGAATGCCGAAGGGAAATTACAACCCTGTGCTTACACGTCCCGCAAATTGTCAGAGACCGAAAGGAGATGGGCCATATGGGAGAAGGAAGCTTTTGCAGTGCGATGGGCATTGTTAACGTGGAGACAATTTCTTGAAGGAGCTAAGCATCCTTTTGAAGTTTGGACTGACCATAAAAACCTGGAGGCATTGAAAATACCGTGTAAGCTGTCACCAAAGCAAGTTTGCTGGGCCCAGCACTTCAACCGTTTTAATTTCACTCTATGCTACCTTCCTGGTGGGAAGAACTTCATGGCGGATGCACTTTCCAGGTTGCCTCAATACAACAGCACCAAAGAGAAAGTGGTTCGACCTATCATCCCTTCGACACAACTAGCAGTGCCAGTGACTACCAGAGCGCAGATGAGGGCCAATCCAGCCCTCTTGGGCAATTTGCTTCAGAAACTACAAGAAGCTCTAAAAACTGACGAGTGGTTTCGAACCCACTCGAATGAATGTACACTCCATGATAGACTAGCGTGGATTGGGGCCAAATTTTATGTTCCTGCCAGTTTAAGAGTAACGGTGTTGCAGCACGCTCATGATGCCGAGGCGGCGGGACACTTTGGGATTTGTTAAAGCTCTACATCTCGTTAAAAGACAATTCTGGTGGCCTGCACTCAAAAAGGACATAGAGGCATATGTAGCTAGCTGTCCAGTGTGTGCCTCAGCTAAGAGACCTCCGGGGAAGCCACCTGGTTTACTCCAGAGTGTAGCAAGGCTGAATGCCCCTTGGAAAGAGATATCCATGGATTTTATTGTTGACCTACTGGAGAGTGAGGGGTGTACAGTCATTTGGGCAGTTACAAATTTGTTTTCCAAACAAGTGCACTTCATCCCCTGTTTTAAAATCCCTTCAGCTAAAACCCTTGCAAAATTGTTTATTTGTCATGTTTACCGATTATATGGGGCTCCAAAACGTATAATTTCGGACAGGGGTGTGCAGTTTACCTCCAACTTTTGGAAGGAGTTTTTAAGGTTAATAGGCTCGGCCCAGGGGTTAAGCTCCACCCACCACCCCCAGACAAATGTGGCTTGTGAGAGAACCAATGCCATGTTAGAACAGTACCTGAGATGTTACATAAATTACCAGCAAGACAACTGGGTGGACCTATTGCCATTTGCGGAGGTGGCATATAATAACTCCATACATAGCAGCACCGGTTTCACTCCATTTAAGGTGGCCTCTGGCCAAGAGTTTTGCCGATCCCCGAGCTACCACAGGATAACCCACAGAACCCCTCTTTGATTGAGTGGATTGAACAGTTACGGGGTACTTGGGCAGTAACTCGAAAAGCTTTAGATGACGCACACCGAGCACATAAAGCCCAAGCTGACAAAAAGAGGTGCCCAGCACATGTATACAAAGTGGGTGATATGGTTTATCTTTCCACCAAATATTTACAAACTTCCCAGAAATCAAAAAAGCTCAGACCCAAGTATGTGGGCCCTTTCCCAATCACTAGACTTATTAACCCAGTCACAGTTGAATTGGAATTGCCAAAAAATTTGAGACTAATCCACCCTGTGTTTCATGTTAGCTTGCTGAAACCGGAACATTCATCCCCTTTGCATCCGAACCAGGACTCTCCTCCGGTCCCCATACTGATATAAGGGGAACAACATTTTGAAGTTAAGGAAATTTTGGACTCTAGGAAGCATCAGGGTAAAGTGCAATATCTGGTGGCCTGGAAACATTTCCCATTATCTCAAACTGAATGGGTGAATAAATGTGATATCCGGGCGCCAAAGAAAGTACAGTTGTTTCACACCAAATATCCTGATAAACCCTAATTTCTATGTTGTGTTGTTTTCTCTTTCCCTATTTAGGACTAACATCTCTTCTGCAGAGGGGCCGAATGTCAGCCTCCGCCTTTACTGCTTTGGCTGCCATAGTAATGGGAGGGGGGAGAGCTAGGTGGCATGGGGGGCAAGTATGCTGGAGGAATCTGGAGGAAACGAAACCGATAGTTAAGCCACTGGAGTATATCTTTGAAGTTACTATCGGGTCAACCGTCGTGGCATTCTTGATTGATGATGCTGCCAGACGTGCTTCCACCTGACCCCTGGGAGATCTTTGGATTGGATGATTTACAGTGGACAGTGGAGGGGATGCTTTCTTTATGCAATTTTTGCGCCTATTGCCTTAGGCGCAAAAGCCTTCTGCTTTTCTTTGGTTGTGATCACTTCATTTTCTAGTAAAAGTACCTTTCTCTATAAACAATGGAGTTTGGGTCATTCTTTCCTGGACTTTACCTGAAAGCACACCTGACAACTGGTTCTTATGAATTGTGGAATAAATGCCCACTAAACAGTCATTGAACTTTAGAGCAATTTCCTGTACCCAGGTCATGCAATACATAATTTCATGTTGCATTCATTCTTTGTGTGAAGAATTATAGGCTACATAATTTGCTGCAGTGCTTTACTTCTCTTGTTAAATTGTTCTATAAACATGATATATACAAAAATCTTATTTTATTGCACAAAAGTTACAGTAAATATTTTTTTTAAATTCAAATGTTGCCACTTGCCTATTATTTAGGTTATTTTTATGTTTACATCCTCAGATTAAGTTGTGCTTCAATATCAAATGTTATATGTGTATACAGATGAATTTTCAGATTCTGTGCAGTCAGTTATTGACTACTCTCTCTCTCTCTCTCTCTGTATATATATATATATATATATATATTCAAGAGTATAAATCTATATTCAAGAGTAACATGATAATTTCTTCCAATACTTTTCACACTATGCTTCACACTTCAGACAACTCAAACTTGGTTAGAAAATATAACTATTAGGCAGATTTTTTTAATTTTTATTTTTTTATTCCCCAGTCCCATTTAGGATTGTGTTATATGAAATGTAGCTGCTAAAACACTGTATTTTGCTTTAATACTTTGGAATGAAAAGTAATGGCTGCTTATTGTAGAAAGTATCCATATGAAAAATAGAGTAGAACAATTCATGCTTTTAAGAAAAATCCATAATGCATGTTATTCTAAGAAATGTTGAAACTGTGAAAAGATAAGAGATGAACAGTTTAAGTTTCTAAAAGGAAAGAAAGATCATTACTGAAGTACTGACAAACCAAAGCTTCGAAATAGAAGAGGAGTAGATCTCTGTTCATTTGATCAGTGTTACAAAAATGATTCTGGAAATGTAAAGCTTATAAAATAAAATAAACTTCAAGAATAAAAGTCATCAAGATGATTAAATATTGAGCAATGTTAATTTGCATATTACCCAAAAATATTCAAAAAAATATTTCTGAAACACTTTAGTATTCAGTTCAATCAAAAATGCAGAACAATGTATACACTGAAAATAGTGGGATTTAAAGCATTCATTATGTCTATTTCCTGATTAAGTCTGATCAGTACCTTTGAATATTTGAAAATAATTTGAAAAGGAACAATGCATCTTAATGTCATGTAACATGCAATGTCTTCAAATATTGATTAGATATAAATCTACTTGAAATAGTGTTCAAATGTATTCTAGAAGATTCAGATTATAAGTGTATTCCCCAACTTTTGAGACCTAAATGTGCAAGAAAGATCTACATATTACATCTACAACCAACTTCCTGTTTTTTTTAAAAATGTTTAAAATCTTTCCAACATTTCAGCTGTGAAAATGTGAAATTAAATAATCTTTCTAATAAAAGTACCATATTTTTCACACGATAAGATGCACAGGACCATAAGACGCACATTAGCTTTAGAGGAGGAAAACAACAATAACAAAAAATCTGCCTCTGCCCCTTGGCATTCATCTGGTATTCATCTGGCTAGCGTCCTTGCAGCAAACAGCAAACAGCCTGGTCAGCTTCAGCACATTATTGCAGCCCTAGCACATGGCTCAACAGAGCTCCACTCCATTGCTCCCACCACCGGTCAACTGACCTGAGCTGCTGCCATCGCCAGGGAATGCTGAAGCCTTCGCTGCCAAGCAGCTGATTGGTGGTTGGATCGGCCTCCTGGAATACTGCCAATCAGCTGTTCTAGGCAATGGGCATTGCCGCCGTCGATCGCTGCCACCTATCTTCACCGTTCACCCTCGCCAAATGGTGGCAATTGGCAGCGGTGGTGATGCCCACCGCCTAGAACAGCTGATCGGCAGTATTCTGGGAGACTGATCCAACCACTGATCAGCTGTTCGGCAGTGAAGGCTCCAGCGTTCCCTGGCACTGAATTGTGGCAGCGGTGACAGGAGGCATGACAGTTCACTGCTGCATCAACCGCCCTCCCCCCACTGCAATATTTGCTCTATAAGATGCACAGACATTTCCCCCCACTTTTGGGGGAGGGGAAAGTGTGTCTTATAGTGCGAAAAATGTGATTGGTGTTCAAGTGAACAACCAAATATATAGTGTAATTATTTGTGTGCATCAGAAAGAGTAAGTGAAATAAAATCAACAATTGATAGAATTTGCTTATTTGTGCCTTTGAGTCAGTTTTTAGGTCCTATTGGCTACCTGAATAAGTCCCTGCAGTTTTCTTGGCAAACTTTTTCAGAAATGGTTTGCCATTGCATCTTTCCAAGAGCTGAAAGAATGATTGGCTCAAGGTCACCCAAGTGGCTCTGTGTTTACAATAGAACTAGAAATCACAGTCTCCTGGTTTTTAGTCTGAAACTTTAACCACTATGCCAAACTGGCTCTGTATAAACAACAGAAAACATTGTTCATGTACTGTAAAATATGATACATTGGGAAGATTAATTGCTTGATTTTATCAAGTGATGTTATATGAAAATGTAAGGGTTTTGTAAAAGTAAATTTGGAACTTCTAGGGAGTGCCATGTTTATATCATTATAGTCTGTTACTGGTAGATAATGCAATGTGGCATCTTGCATAAATTAAAGTGCTTTGTAGAAATTATACTTGGTCTGATATTCCTAAAAGAGCTAATTTCCTTCTGGAAAGTGTTAATTTGAAGAATAGGACTCACTAGACAACCTGTGATCTGTTGCGTCATCTTTTCAGAGAATTTTCCTTACCAGATTCCTCCACACTTTCAATAAGGCATTGGGAATTATACAGAATTGGCTATAAAATAGGCAGATATATAAACATTTTAAATAAATAAACAATGGTAGAGCTTCTAATGTTCTGGAAAAGTTCTTAAAAATTCAGCAAGATATTCAGAGATGTGTCTGCCTTGAGAATAGTCCATACAAACTCTATAGCACAGTCACTCATCAGGAGATAACTAGGGGAAATTTTTTGTGACATTGTGCTTTATGTCATAAATATTTTATGACAATTTTTATATCATAAATGTTTGATAAAATTTGCCAAATTTCATTTCCACAGGAGTCATGGGTTCCAGATTTTGTTCACATTCTGTAAGTTAGCCCATTTGAGGTACTTTAGTTTAAAAATAGTTGCCCTAGGATTCACTGTTTTGCCCAAATATAGGTTATAGACACATTATTTTTAATAGTATTTTGATTTTCATGGAGAAAACATCGACTACTCTAGAAACCAACTCCATCTTGAATATTCTTTATAATTCAATGAAAAACAAAAGAGGCAATTCTGATTACAGCCTTATACCTATATAATCATTTTGGCATGAAGCTTTCATTATCCTTTGGCAATAGGAATATAAGGCTTTGGACATAATTTAAAACAACCTTTTAAATAGGCTATTCTTTGATTAAACCATTGCAAATCAAGTTCTGAAGCTCCATTATATAACTGTTTTAAGATGCATTGTCAGATGAATGCGGATAATCACACCATAAAGTCTAGAAGACTTTTAGAGGAGAGAGCGAAAAATTTGGCAAGGTATTTTTAAAATTAGGAACATAATTGCTTTGAAAGCTTCTGATTAACGTTGTTACACTTGCAAATCTTGGCAAATAAAAATGCTGTTCCTTTGCATGATCTCAAAAGTGCTCAGGGCAAACACAATAACATTTTCAAAAGCGTGTTATCTTAGCTCTACAAATTTCATACCTTTGTCCATGCATTTCAGTTAAATTAATTAGCCATACCTTTTCCTAGCATATTCTGCATCTCTACTTTGTAGTAAATTTCTTGTGCCTGCTGCCTCATTTTATTTATATAATCTAAATAGTACTTCAGAGTTCCCCAATAACTTGTTCACTTTCTAAAAGAAATAAATCAGTAAAATGGCATTCATGTGATGTTATAACATATTAACTGCCTCTTATTCTATGAATCTTCACTGAAGTGTACTATAAATATTAAACTTAATTTTTAATTGTTCATCTCATTTTTAAAAAACAATCATTCCATAAACAATTGAAATACAGAACCAATCAAAATTACAAAAATCAATGAAATGGTTCCCAAATCTGCATTTTGATCTGATAGGTTTTAAAAAGTGTACAAATATAGAGTCTACTTATAGGTCAGTAGAAAACCAGGCAGATGATTTATTAACTGCTATGTTTTTTAAAAAAGAAGAATCATTCAGCTAATTTAGATAAAGGTATTTGATTCAGGCCAGTGTTTTTCAAACTTGGCAACTTTAAGATATATAAATTTCAACTTCCATAATTCCCAAGCCAGCAGTTCTGAAAGTTGAAGTTCATACATCTTAAGTTGCCTAGCTTGAAAAACACTGATTTAGTCTGAACTGTGCTAGTCACTTCTCTTTTGCAGAATCAATCCAGCTATATCCATTCAATTAAGATATAAAAACTATTAACATAAGTTTTTGGGATAGTAGTCTTGCCATCTTTTAGTCATGGGACAAAACATGAAAAAAAAATTTCACAGAAGAGAGCATTTGTTTTTCATCTTAGAAAATAAAATCTACCTGCAAGAGAGGCCCAGCAGTTCAGACTTCTTCTCTTGAATATTCATATTTAACAAGGGCACATTGTACAGCTTAGATTTTATGGGGGAAGAAGCACTGAGGTTAGCCTACAATCCTGAACTTCTTTGTATGATTAATGTATGTTGCTTTTGTTGTTATTGCTATCATTTATACCAGTGATGGCTAACCTTTTTGCTGTCATGTGCCAAAAGTGGGGGGAGAGCAGGGGGTCGTGCGTGCATGCCCACACCCATAATTCAATGCAAACCACCGCATATGCATGCATGACCTTCCTACACCCCCCCCCACACTTTTGGCACGCGATGGCACGGTGAGCCCAGTAGGCCTGTTTTTTGCCTTCCCCAGGCTCCAGAGGCTTTCCAGGAGCCTGGGGAGGGCGAAAACGGCCTTCCCCACCCCCTGGAGGCCCTCTGGAGGCCGGAAATGGCCCATTTCCCAACTTCTGGTGGGACCAGAAGGTCTGTTTTTCACTGTCCCCAGGCTCCAGAGGCTTTCTAGGAGCCCAGGGAGGGCAAAAACAGCCTTCCCCCACCTCCCCGGAGGCCCTCAGGAAGCCGGAACATCCCATTTCCCAACTTCCATTGGGCCCAGAAGGCCCGAAAATCAGCTGGCTGGTATATGCATGTGCGCTGGAGCTGAGCTAGGCAACACTCACGTGCCCACAGATATGGCTCCGCGTGCCACCTGTGGCATGCGTGCCATAGGTTTGCCATCACAGATCTATACATTAGAAGTGACTCTTTTGAATTGGGCCTTTAGAGTTACACAGAACATTAATTTGTACATATGGGCAGAGGAAAATTTGACCCAGCATCCTTTGACCATAGCTAAGTTAGTATAGGTCACTTAGAATTGTAGTTTTAAGGATAGAATGGGCATGTTAATTTGGGCAATGAATTGATGTCAAAGGGAACATTTAAAAAACTGAAACATCCTATGTTACCACTTGGGAAGACTTTCAGAGGCAAAAGTCTGCCTTGATCCCCTCTTTCCCCTAAAATTCATATAGGGCACTCCTTGCAACTCAGAATACCCTATTCCTTTTCTCAATTTGTAGGGCATCATATGAAAGCCCAATCCTGCCTATATAGGTTAGTGATGGCTAACCTTTTTGCCATCGTGTGCTAAAAGTGGGGGAGCACGGGGGGGTCACACACGCACGTGCCCACACCCATAATTCAATGTGCCCCCCGCACTCCCCCGCTTTTGGCAGGAGATGACATGGTGGGCCTGGTAGGCCTGTTTTTTGCCTTCCCCAGGCTCCAGAGGCTTTCTTGGAGCCTGGGGAGAGTGAAAACAGCCTTCTCACTCACCTGGAGGCCCTCTGGAGGCCGGAAATGGAACTGACTTCTGGTGGGCCCAGAAGACCCGAAAATCAGCTGGCTGTCGTGCACATGTGCATTGGAGCTGACCTTGGGCAATGCTCATGTGCCCACAGATATGCTCTGTGTGCCACCTGTAGGTACACGTACCATAGGTTCACCATCACAGATATTGGTCATAGTATGTTCCACAGGATCAGTTACCCAGTTTTCACTCTGAAACAGTTTGTCTGTAGCTTTACTTAATATGATAACATTTTTACTTACTTAAATCTTCAGATTGTTAATTATTTGAAGAAGTTTCAATTGCTCTTGACTTGTCATTTCATGGTAAGAATTGTATATTGTATTTAGGGAAATGAGCTAGCAATGTTTATTTTCCAAGAGTTTCAATTAAGAGGCTGTTCAGACATTCCCTTTGCATTTTCAATCCAATGCAGAAATGGTGAGCAGTCCATTCCTTCTTCTAATCATACTAGTGTTAGAAAAAATATCCAGGTCCAATTCCAAGCCGGGAGAAAGACACTGGAGATAAAATAGAGGCTGATTGAAAAGAAAGGTTCCCTTTATTGATGAAGCAGAACCACCAACCACATGTGATTCTGGGCAACTGACAAAATGGAGTTGAGTGTGGGTGGGTTTTTATACCTTCTTTGGGCTTTGTATTTGAGCTTCCTGTTCCTGTGCAAGAACATGTTCTTTAATATTCTATTGGCTGTTGTCAGATTCCTATGGGATCATGGCTGGCAAAAGGAAAAATGCAGATCTTAGGTGTTTGTCTGAGCTAATTTTGTCAACCTTTTGTTTGTTGCTTATCTGAGTTTCTATCTTGACCCAGTCTTTCTGAATGGATTACCAAATCCGCATTTCTAAAAGCTGGCCTTCTCAGTTTCTGCTTGGGCAGGGAAACTGGGACTGGTTTCTGCCTCCTGTAAGATTTTTTTCATTTTTTCTTTAGGAGAAATATTCTATCCTGCCTTTTTAAAAGTATTTTCCAAAATATTTCATTCTTCTGGGGTGGGGGGCTTCCCACAATAGTGATATTGTGGAAAGCCCACAATAGTTCACCAACAGACGTTGGTGAAACGTCTGAGGTGGCTCGGGAGTTCATGGCTTCCATGACGGCCATGGACCTGATCCAATTAGTTCATGGCCCCACTCATGGGGGGGGGGGCATACTCTGGACATGATTTTTGTCTCTGGCCAGTGGTTGAGTGATCTGGTTATAGGGGATATAGACATAGAACCCTTGTCATGGTCTGATCACTCGCTCCTTTGCCTAGATCTCCGAACCGCTACACCCCACCGCAGGGAGGCGGAACCAACTAGATGGGTCCGCCCCAGGCGCCTGATGGATCCTGATAGGTTCCAGATGGAGCTTGGGCCATTTCCTGAGGATCTGGCACACGACTCGGCCGAGGACCTGGTAGCTGCCTGGAATCGGGTGGCTGGTGGAGCCTTGGATCGAGTCGTGCCTTTGCGGCCTCTGACCTGGTACGGATCTCGAGCAGCTCCCTGGTTTACCGAGGAGCTGAGAGAGATGAAGCGCCGGAAAAGACGCCTAGAGAGTGGTTGGAGGGCC
The DNA here is from genome assembly GCA_012654045.1 of Ptyas mucosa. Taxonomy (NCBI): domain Eukaryota; kingdom Metazoa; phylum Chordata; class Lepidosauria; order Squamata; family Colubridae; genus Ptyas; species Ptyas mucosa. The sequence goes on along the minus strand of WNWU01013597.1, from coordinate 2,667,803 downwards.
AGTCTCGCTGAATCTGATCGAACACTGGTAAGGTCGCATATTAAGACCTACCTAGTGGCGATAAAAGTGGCAAAGTTTAACTACTTTTCCGCATTTATTGCGTCATCAGGGAATCGTCCGGCCGCCCTGTTCAGGGTGACCCGCTCTCTGCTTCATGCGGGAGTGTGGGAGGACCCCTCGGAAGGCAGGGCGGAGGATTTTGGACAATACCTGTATGACAAAATCGCTCAGATTCGGGGGGATTTGGACTCTGACTGGGTAGATCTGGGCAGGGTGACAAGGAATAGTCCTGAGAATGTTACCTGGGAAGAGTTTGACTGTGACTCCTGATGATGTCGACAGGATTTTGGGGAGACTTAGTGCGGCCACATGTTTACTGGACCCGTGTCCCTCCTGGTTGGTACTGGCCTCCCGGGAGGTTACACGAGGCTGGCTCCAGGGTATTATCAACGCTTCTTTGAGTGAGGGTCACTTCCCTGCTGCCTTGAAAGAGGCGGTGGTGAGGCCTCTCCTCAAGAAGCCTTCCCTGGACCCGGCAGTATTAGCTAACTATCGTCCTGTCTCCAACCTCTGCTTTATTGCGAAGGTTGTTGAGAGTGTGGTTGTGCAACAGTTTCCACAATTCCTGGAGGAAACATCTTATCTGGATCCGTTCCAGTCGGGTTTCAGGTCTGGGCACAGCACGGAGACGGCATTGGTCGCGTTGGTTGATGATCTCTGGAGGGCTTGGGACAGGGGATGCTCCTCTGTCCTAGCCCTATTAGATCTCTCAGCGGCTTTTGATACCATCGACCATGGTATCATGCTGCACCGGCTGGAAGAGTTGGGGGTGGGGGGCACTGTATTACAGTGGTTCTCCTCCTTTCTCTCCGACCGGTCGCAGTTTGTGTTGACGGGGGCAGAGGTCGACCTCGAGGCCTCTCGTTTGTGGAGTGCCACAGGGGTCGGTCCTCTTGCCCCTTTTGTTCAACATTTATGTGAAGCCGCTGGGTGAGATCATCCGTGGCTTTGGGGTGAGATACCATCAGTACGCTGATGACACTCAGCTGTACATCTCCACTCCAGGCCACCCCAATGATGCCCTCGAAGTGATGTCCCAGTGCCTGGAAGCCATGCGGATCTAGATGGGGAGAAACAAACTCAAGCTCAACCCGTCCAAGACGGAGTGGCTGTGGTTCCCGGCATCCCGATATAGTCAGTTGACTCCATCACTGACTATCGGGGGCGAGTCTTTGGCCCCCGCGGAAAGGGCTCGCAATCTGGGAGTCCTCCTGGATAGGCAGCTGTCTTTGGAGGAACATCTGACGGCTGTAGCCAGGGGGACCTTTAGTCAGGTTCGCCTGATTCGCTAGTTGCGGTCCTTTCTTGATTGGGATTCCCTGTGCACAGTCACTCACGCCTTTGTCACCTCTCGCCTAGACTACTGTAACGCTCTCTACATGGGGCTCCCCTTGAAGAGCACCCGGAGGCTCCAACTGGTCCAGAATGCGGCCATGCGGGTAGTGACTGGAGCAGCATGGCGCTCCCACATAACACTGCTCCTGCGCGAGCTGCGCTGGCTTCCAGTGGTCTTCCGGGTGCGCTTCAAGGTGTTGGTGATCACCTTTAAAGCGCTCCATGGCATAGGGCCTAGTTATCTCCGAGACCGCCTGCTGTCACCGATGACCTCCCATCGACCCGTGCGCTCCCACAGAGAGGGCCTTCTCAGGGTGCCATCAGCCAAACAATGTAGGCTGGTGACCCCCAGGGGGAGAGCCTTCTCTGTGGGGGCACCCACCCTCTGGAACCAGTTGCCCCCGGAGATTAGGAGAATTCATGACCTCAGTGCCTTCCGCCGTGCCCTAAAAACACATTTTTTCCAACAAGCCGGGCTGGCTTAAGAAGAAATTTTAAATATTTTAAATATTTTAATTGGTTTGTGAATTTTAAATTTTGTAGCCAAATTTATATATATTTTAATTGTCTTAATATTTATATTTCATGTTTTTATTTCTGGCTGTACACCGCCCTGAGTCCTCAGGGAGAAGGGCGGTATAGAAATTGGAAATTAAAAAAAAAATGCACTAATTGCAACAATAGTCTCCTCTGTTAGAACATAGTTATTTGCAGCAGGAAGCTATAAAAAAACTTTGATAGTGGAGAATGCCATTCTCTGTTGTAAGCAGAGGTATTTTGTAATATCAATTATCAAGACAACTAAGACTTGAGGAAACTATCATGTGCCCTTGAATTAACTTGAATAGATAAAGGTAATGTCTGAAAGAAACTTTTTACTATCCAGAGCAATTGAGACTCACAATCTGATAGTGGGTACTGGACAGAGAAATGCATAATTTTGTGACTAGTGTTGGGGGAACCTTTCACTAAATTGTTATTAAGTGTAAAAAAGGAGGGATAGAAATTTTAAAAACCTCATTAATTTGTGTCTTAAAGGATGTTTGACCCAGCTTTACTTTGGCTATTTATTAAAATTGCCAAATTTTAATTTATACCATATTTCAAAATTGATATAACAATTATAGAATCAATAGTTTATTTACCTACATTTTATTATAAATTAAAAGCTCCACTACTAGTTGTTCTGACACTCTCCTGGCAAAACAAATAAAAGGATTTTTTCTTCTGGAAGATTTTTGCATCATCTTCCTAATCCATTCTAGGAATACAAAAAAGAAAAGGAAAAAAAAGAAGAAAACCCAGGGAAAGATGTTCATAACATTATTAATTTGCATGAATGGTCAATGCATACTGATTTGATGTCACCTGAAACAGTTGCATGATTATTTATATAGGAGCTAATTAATTTGTGGAATTCATTAGCACAAGTTCTAGTAAATTGAATAGCTTTGAAAGAGAAAAGAATAGATCTATAAAGGACTAAATCTTGAAGACTTTGCCTTACCTCTGTGTTGGACATATGTCTCCAGTTGCAGGGGATCAGAGGTGGGAAATAGATATGTTTCCATCTTTTTCTGTTAAGTATCACAGAACCATCTGGAAAGCCATTGTAAGAAACAAAATTCTGAGTTTTGATCAGAACCAACAAGGCTGCTGTTACATATGGTGTCTTAGTTGTGGTGGCCTTTGAGGAGTTCTATAAATATTTCATTGTTAGAAGAAATGTCCATCTGGGTTCAGTTCCAAGTGGGGAGAATGACACTGGAAACATGGAGACTGCTTGGAAAGATGGTTTAATGGTTGGCAGGACCACATGGGTTTTTTTGGGTCCTGGGCAAAAATGAGCACATGGAAGATATCTATCTATCTATCTATCTATCTATCTATCTATCTATCTATCTATCTAATCTATCTAATCTATCTATCCATATCTATATATATCCGAACCAGAAACATTTCACCCCTGATGTACTCCCCTTCTGAATCGGTGGTGAAGCCAGCATAGGCTGCCAAAGCAGAACACCGACAGGGTGCCCGGTCAAAAGAGCCAGTGCCCTGGCAAGCCACTCAACCAGATCCCTCTCTATCGGGCAAGACTGTGGGAGCCACACTGCCCCAGGAGCTGCTGACTGGGGTGATCCTGTGGTAACAAAAGATGGGAGTGAGCAGAGTGGAGCAGACCCAAGCCCTCAAATGGAGGGCACTGGGACAGGCTGATCTCAGTGATTCCCGGGAGTGGGGCTTTCCACTGCTGACATGAAGCCAGTCGCTTGTGGGTCTATCAGAGCAGTTCAACCAGATCAGCATGGGCAGCATTGCATAAACCTCCTAGTACCGGCCCATCCAGCTGGATTCTGGCTCAGCCCATGTTCACCTTTCCAGGCCAAGGGACCACAGTGGCACCAAGTGGAGCATCAGCTTCATTTCACTCAGCACAAAGCAGATTGTACCATAGCCTCCCCCGTTGGGCCCGGTTTACCAGGATGACAGCTCCTGCTGGAATCAGAGTGGCACCACAGCAAGGCCTGTTTAAGCCAATCTAGTCCAATGCTACAAGGACCACCGTTGGGACTGGCATGACCCAACACCCCCCCCCTCAGCAGCTGGTCCTCAGATTGCCTCCTGCCGACCAGATCCCCCCTGGCTGGGCTTTTACTCCAGCAGGGATGGGTCCAATACCAATGGACACCAGCCTCAATAGTGCAGCCGGCACCAGCACCGCCAACCACTCTTCCCCCATGGTTCAGAGCAACATTTGACAGGACCCCGGGAAAGCTGGCCTACTTCCTCAATTGAGTTTGGTCCCACATTGACCACCATAGTGACCAATACCAGACCAATTGGGACATGACTTCAGCAATTGTGGATGGCCTGAATGAAGGAGAAGCAGCAGAGTGCATAGCCGAACTACACAATGAGGGAGCCCTGGAGTTAGATGATGCGGATGAGTTCATCCAACTGCTCCGAGGCCGCTTTGAGGACATGGCCCACCAGATAGAAGCTGAGGCCCAGATCAAAGCCTTGAAGTAAGCGGGCCAGCTCCCCAAAGAATTAGTCTAGGAATTCCAGAGGCTGGCTGGAAAACTGAGGGACTGGCCTGATCGCCTCCTCATCTACCACTTCAAAGAGGCCCTTGACCCAGACCTCAGACAAGCCTGTCGCATCAGGGGAGTTCCAGAGTGTATACAAGTTCAACATATATTGGTTCAACACAGCAGTAGCCATGGATCTGGAAATCCACCCCCATCAGAAGCCAACTGCAGAAAAACTGGCATGAAGACCTCTGGGCCGCCAACTCCGGTCAAGCCAACTGAAGCGCTGCAACCCACACCATCTGGGATGATCAAGTGCTACCGATGAGGTCAGCATGGGCACAGGGCATCCAAATGCCTGTCCCCTGCCCCAGTCCCTCAGGTCCAGACCCCCTCCACACCCCAGGGAAGGAAAACCCCGAGGAAGCCACCAGACAAGGGGAGAATTGCAAACAGGCTGTTGAGGTTCCTCTCCTTCCAACTGGGAATGAGGAAATTCCATCCAGAGAAACCTCTCCGGGTTTCGCTGAGGGAAGCAGTGGCAAAGACAACCCAATGGTAAGTGAAGCCATCCACCCCTTCACTATCAAAATCCAGATTGTAGTGCCAGAAATGGAAGCCCAAGTGGAGGTAGAGGCCATCCTAGACACTGGCTGCACCAGATGCCTAATCAGCCTTCCCATAATCCAACAGCTAGTGATAGGCACGAGACCCCTAGTGTGCCCCATCCATTTTCAACAGGTCTATGGGATGCTAATAGGTGGAGCCCTGGCCACATTGGTCACAGAACCTGTTAGACTGGAGATGGGGCACTACTGAGAACTCATCCAATTTGTCAGAGCTCCAAATATGACCAAGTCAATCACATTTGGCTTTGCTTGGCTAGACAAATGGGGAATGACCATCACATGAGAAGACGGCTACCGAAAGCTTAGAATAGGCATCAGCCCACTGCCACCCATCAAACCAGACAGTTGCCAAAAGGCCACAAACCCCAGTAGCCCCAGCAAGTGAGAAACCGTGGCCCCCACCACAGACAAACTTCCTGGCAGCCCATAGGTGCCAAGGGAATACTGAGACCTGTTGGATATCTTTAGCAAGGAAGATTGCAACTTCCTTCCCCCTCACCGCCCAACAGACTGCATGATTGAGTTTGTGATGGAAGCAAAGCTGCCTAAACCAAAGATGTACTCTATGACTCCAAAAGAAATGGCTGAATTAAGAAAATACGTCGACGCCAACTTAGCACAGGGTTTTATCCAGCCCGCTAAATCCAGAGTAGCAGCCCCCGTACTATTTAAAGAAAAAAAAGATGGGGGGGATGAGGCTCTGCATGGATTTTCATGGAATTAATGCCATGTGTGTGGAGAACACCTACCCCCTCCCCCTCATAAAGGACATGCTAAGACACTTAGCCAAGGGCAAGGTGTTCATCAAACTGGACCTGAGAGAAACCTATTACCACATTTGGATTAAAGAAGGAGATGAATGGAAAACCACTTTTAACTGTCTGCTCGGCAGTTTCCAGTTCAAAGTCATGCCATTTGGCCTGCAAGGGACTCCCGCAGTCTTCATGCAGCTGATAAATGAGGTGCTACACAAGCACCTATACAAAGGAGTCCTAGTTTACCTAGATGACATTCTTATATTCAGCGAGACTCTAGAGGAGCATGTAAAGCTGGTGCGGCAAGTGCTGAAAAAACTCCTAGCCGCAAAGCTCTACGCAAAGCTGTCAAAATGTGAATTCCATAAAACCACCCTAGATTACCTAGGCTACCAAATATCAAGTGGAGGAGTGGAGATGGACCCAGGGAAAGTGAAAGTCGGGTTAGACTGGCAACCCCCACACACCCACAAACAGCTTCAAAGCTTCCTGAGTTTTGTGAACTTCTATAGGCAATTGATACCAGCATTCGCAGAAGTCACCCTGCCCTTAACAGAGCTATTAAAAACAGGGGCCCCTCCCATGAAACCACGACCTAATGAACCGCTTGCCTGATCAATGGACTGCCAAAAGGCTTTTAAAAAATTAAAATGGCTCTTTGTGAGGAGCCAATCCTTCAACACCCTGACCCAGATAGACAATTCATCGTCCAGGTGAATGCTAGTGATATAGTGGTGGCTTCCGTGCTCCTACAGAAGGACCCACAAGGCCAGCTCCTGCTTGTGCATATGTGTCCAAGAAGCTCACTGACACCAAGAGGAGGTGGACAATTTGGGAGAAGGAAGCCTATGCAGTCCACTCAGCCCTCCTCTCCTGGAGACATTTTTTTGAAGTGGGTAAAGTGCCTTTCGAGATCTGGACTGATCATAAAAACCTTGAAGCCCTAAAAAAACCTCCAGAAAACTTCTCCCAGACAAATCCGCTGTGCACAATACTTCAGGCAGTTTAACTTCAAGCTAAAATACATCCCGGGGGGAAAAACCTGCTAGCTGATGCATTATTGAGGAAGCCGCAGTTTGATAGTCAGAGGGAAGAAGTTGTCCATGCCATCATCCCCTCCTCACAACAAGCAGTACAAGTCACCACTAGGGGCCAAGCCAGACGCCAACCTGATTCCACACAGGACAAACTGACAGCAGTACTGAAAGCAGCGCTCCCAGCCGACCAATGGCTCACAGATAATAAAGATGTCTTGACCATGAGAGATGGACTGGCTTGGAAGGGGTCCAAACTGTATGTCCCCAACAGCTTAAGGCTAGAAGTCTTACAGTGCACCCACACATCACAACTAGCAGGCCATTTCTTGAAAACTCTGTACCTAGCCAGGAGATACTTTTGGTGGCCAAAGTTGAAGGCTGGCATAGAAGATTACATAAGAAGCTGTTCCACCTGTGCATCCATGAAAATGAGACCAGGAAGACCTTCTGGACTCCTCCAGCAAGTGGCCAACCCCAGCTGACTTTGGGAGGAAATTGCAATGGACTTTATAGTTGAGCTCCCAGAGAGTGGAGGAAATACAGTGATTTGGACAGTGATTGACTTGTTTTCCAAGCAAGCCCACTTCACTGCTTGCTCGAGATTGTCGTCAGTGAAGAAACTAGCAAAAATGTTTATCAAACAGATTTACAGGCTGCATGAATCACCCCATTGAGTAATCTCAGATGGAGGAGTTTAATTCACTGCTAAATTCTGGAGGGAATTCCTGAAATTGATCGGATCAACTCAGGGACTTAGCTCAGCTTTCTATCCGAGAACAAATGGAGCTGCGGAATGAGCGAACACAATGGTGGAGCAATATATTAGTTTTTTAAAAAAATTATTTATATTTATATGCCGCCCTTCTCCGGAGACTCAGGGCGGCTTACAATGCGTTAAGCAATAGCCTTCATACTTTTGTATATTTATACAAAGTCAGCTTATTGCCCCCACAAACCGGGTCCTGAATTTATCCTTCAACACCCTGACCCAACAATTGCAGGCAGCTGGATGTTAAATGCTGCCTTAATAGGAGGCATTAGCCTGCTATGCCACTCAGGCTCCTGAGTTGTTATGTGGATTACCAACAAGAGAACTGGGTGGACCTGTTGCTGTTCGCAGAAGTGGCTTACAATAATGCCTCTCATAACAGCACTGGATTGACCCCCTTTCATGTCACCAGCAGCATGGATTTTGTTCCCATGCCCGAGCTGCCAGAGAACCACCTTCCTTCATGACGCTGACTAAGTGGATGGAGTCACTAAAGAAGGGGTGGGAAAACACCAAAAAAAGCACTGGCAAAAGCCACTGAGGCGTATAAAAAGCAAGCGGACAAACACTGATCTCTCCAGCCCCCCTTCTGTGTGGGAGATCATTGTTACCTATCAACCAAATACATAAAATTGTGGTTGCCCAGTAAAAAGCTGGCACCTAAGTTTCCAATAGTGAAAGTAGTTAACCCAGTAACAATTTAGATTGACCTCCCACATATACTAAGGAAAGTGCATCCTGTCTTTCACTGCAGTTTGCTAAAGCTGGCAGTCAGGTTGAGATTAAGGCCACAGACTGATTGGCACCTAAACGTATAGTCGTGCAGAGGAAGACCCATTATGAAGTTAAGATGGGTAAAATGTATAATCTTAATAAGCAAAAAGGATGGATATCTTCTTTCTTTAATGTTAGTAATATTTTTAGGGAGGTTGATGAACTTTAATAAGGGGAGTTAAAGGATCTATGGGAAATTTTGAACCGTATAGTATGTTAGCATATTTTAGTATATGTTTGTTATTGCAATACCCTGTTACTGCTTTGGGAGGTCTAGGGTGGGGAGGCGGGGTTGGATGGGTTGGGGAAAAGATGTTATATAAATGTAAACATAATTGGGAAATCGGGGCTGCTCGAATACCACTTTAGATTGTATTGAAAAGGGAAACAACTGGAGAGAGGGGAAGGACCAGAGAGAGTGGAAAGGAGAGTAGGAAAGGAAAAGGAGAGAAGGAAGAGGGAGGGGAAAGAGGAGTGAAGGAGAAGGTTAGAAGGTGGGAAGAGGAGTGGGGGCGGAGAATGGGAAGTAGGAGAAAGGAGGAGTGAAGCAGGAAGGAAGGAAGGGAGGGGGAGAAGGGGAAGAAAGGTTGGAGTAAAAGGAAGGGGTAAAAGAGCAGCCCCCCAAAAAATGGAAACAAACCTGAAAAAAGTGAAAGTAAAAATGATGTAAGAGGGAGGGGGGTTGGAAGGGGGGCATTGGGTCGGGGGGGCAGAAAATGTTTGGAAATTTTGTTTGTAAAACTTTTTAATAAAAAAAAAGAAAATTCTCGACTCCAGATTGTATAGAGGTCGATTACAGTATTTAATTCATTGGAAAGGGTACTCTTTGTCTGAAGCTACTTGGGTTAAAAGCTGGGACGTAAAAGCAGATTAGTGAAACAATTTCGTGATAAATTCCCTGATAAACCAAAAGGTCCCTGTCAACTCATAAAGCATTCCAGGATCCGTCAGAACCCTCACAGTCCCCCCGGGGGAGGGAAGAGATGGTTAGGGAATATTGCATTAACTCCCTATGTTCCTCTTGTTGCAGGATGTGATCATCGGTTGAGGGGGGCAGCCTGTCATCCCTGGAGGCCATCTTTCTCTTTGGATCTTCAGGGCTGCCACACTTAGTGCTGTGGGAAACTGGGAGGGGGGATTGCATAGAGTGGAGATATTTAGCCATAATAACATTCCTTTCTCTGAGAATCAAGAACATTCGGGCCTGCACCTGGAGTGGCATGACTTGGATGCATCTCTAGTTGGGATGGTGCATTGATTGGAGAATGTAATGGACATGTGGGTGCAGGGGAAGGGACTTGGATTTTCTTTTGGGTGGGGGAGGCTTTCAGATTTGGATTTTCCCAGATGTGCCAGTATGACATCTCTAATAAAATGGAACTTTATAAAATGGGTAGAGGGCTAATCCTATTATGCCCTGAGGGTGAAGATCTTTTGTGTCGTAGATAAGCTAGTCCAGCCTTTTGTCTTGTAGATAGGCTGGCCCTGTCTTTCTGGGGTTATTAACAAAGGTGGGGGCTGCTTTCCAAGAGCATGTATCTCCTTTTCTCATCTAGGGAGGTATAATATTCTACCTTTTTAATATTTCCTAGAATATTTTATTCTTCTAGGAGAAGGGTGGGTGCTAAGTTTATACATCATTTTGTAATTACTATGTGAACAAAAATTCCTGTGAAATTATTTCAAAATACAATAAATTAGCACCACAAAAAATATTAACATTAAAAAAAGTTAACAATCAATCACCAACATGAAAATAAGTAATTTTTATGCATGTATATGGCAAAGTTGATGTTTTTATTCTAGTTAAATTTCATCAGACTGTACAATCTCAAAAGTACAATTTTAGATCTCTAATTTTTAATCCTCCATACTCAAAACACTGGCTTTTAAAATCTCAGCTCAGAATTATTTGGCTATTATCTGATTTTATGTCATCAGTTGTAAATCTTTTTTTTATTATAAAAGTTTTTTATTTTTTTATAATTCAAACAACCAAACATTACATAATAAATTGTCATTCATCATTTTCCTTCCCTCCCTTTTCCCCTCCCCCAACCCCCCAACCCCCCTTCCCACCCTCCCACCCTGACTTCCCAGAGCAAAATACAGGGTAATTCAGTTGACAATCATAAGCTAAATTAAACTACCATATATACTCGAATATAAGCCAAGTTTTTCAGCATGTTTTTCAGGCTGAAAAAGCCCCCCTCGGCTTATATTCAAGTCACGAAAAAATGCTTTTTTAAAAGAAAACAAATGAGTAGACCCGTATCTGCAAAAATAAAAAAAACAGCCCTTTCAGCTTCAGTATAGGTTAATTACCATAAGTTGTTTTGAACAGCCTCCCGACTCTCAGCTGATTTGGTCTCAGCTGTTTTGCTAGCTGCAAAGAGGTGCAGATTTTTTTTCACCCCAAGCCATGCTGAAACACGAAACTGAAAGTAAAGCAGGGTCTTTGCTGCAACGTGACAAAATGAGGCAGAGAGAGATTTCTTTTTCTTTTTCCTCACCAAAAAAGGTACGTGGAAAACTGCAAACAATGGGAAATTGGAAGCAAAAGAGGAGGTTCAAGATTTTAAAACACAAAAGAAAAAAAAGCTCTATTTAACTAGGGAATTGTAATAATTGAGATATTATTAATTGTATATTGTGTTGAAAGCAGAAATGGTTAAGTTGTGGCTTGGAAGAATATATGGGGGAAATTATTTGGTTTATTATTATTGGTAAATATAATTACCGGTAATTGATTTGTAAGAAATTGGATTGCATGGAAATAATTGGAATATTCATGTTCATATTGATTAATATACAAAAAAGATAGTTATATAACTAATTGATTTATATTAAAATGTTGAATTTGTATTGAACAATTATAATATTACATAATTAACCAATGTGAGGATGGATATAAAAATAGATGACAATGGGAAGGGGTATAATATAGAATAAAAGTGAAAAATTGAATTTGATTAAAATTAGAGATGAGGATGAAGGGTAATATTGGTTTTTTAAAAAAATAGATGAGGAATAAATATGGCAAAAAGGAAATATAGAAATTGTAAATTTAAGTGAAATGACTAAACACTGTTTAAATTTGCGAACCGGCCAAATACTCTGTTCAAAGAAAATACATTGTATGTTTGTATGTGTGTTTCTAATTATTGCTATTTATTAATATTTGTTCTCTTTTATTCTTTAAAGTTTAACAATTCATTCTTTATCTTGATATCTTTATATTTGTTTGGGGTTGGTTTTCTTCCCTTTCATCTGTTTTATTGGACAGCAATCTTTCTCCTCAAACCTACCACCTCTCTCTTTGAGAAAGGGGGGAGAATGAGAGAGAGTGTGGGGGAGAGAGAGAGAGAGAAAGAGGGGGAGAGAGAAAGAATGAGAAAGAGAGGGGGAGAGAGAAATGGTGATAAGATAGGGCAAAAACGTAAAATGTGAGGACAGTCGTAAGTTCGAGGACTGGTCACAAGTGCGAGAACCAGTCAAAAATTACTTTTTCAGCCCTCTGAGTAGTCCATAGGCACAAAAGGACTACCCAGAGGGCTGAAAAAAGTGATTTCTGACAGGTCCTCACACTTTTGACCGGTCTTCACACTTATGACTGGTCATCATTTATGCCCATTGTAGCATTCTTAACAACCATGTCACTCATTTCACAGCTGCTTCTCTTCACCATGGTGATAAGATAGGGCAAAAACATAAAATGTGAGGACAGTCGTAAGTTTGAGGACTGGTCACAAGTGCGAGGACCAGTCAAAAATTACTTTTTCAGCCCTCTGAGTAGTCCATATGCACAAAAGGACTACCCAGAGGGCTGAACAAAGTGATTTCTGACAGGTCCTCACACTTTTGACCAGTCTTTTTTTATTTTGAAATTTACCAGTAGCCGCTGCATTTCCCACCCCCGGCTTATACTTGAGTCAATAAGTTTTCCCAGTTTTTTGTGGTAAAATTGGGGCCTCGGCTTATATTCTGGTCGGCTTATACTCGAGTATATACGGTAACTAACTTTGAAGTAATAAAACCTAAAACCCTAATTCCACTATAGATAACATAATACATCTCAAATTGGCATTTATTCATAAGCTATTTGATATTTTCTTGTCTGGTATTTATTCTGAATATAATCAATCCATCTTCTCCATTCCCGTAAATATCTTTCTTGAGTATGGTCCTTCAGGTACGCTGAAATTTTCGCCATTTCCGCCAAGTTCGTCACCTTCAGTATCCAATCATCAATAGTAGGCAAAGAGTCCTTCTTCCAGTGTTGTGCAATCAGCAATCTAGCTGCTGATATCAAGTTTAAAATCAATTTAGTCTCTAGTACTGTACATTCTGTTGTTATACCCAGTAAAAACAGTTGTGGAGTAAATTTCAACCTTTTTAAAAAAATATTCTGCATTACCCACCAAATTTTTATCCAAAATGCTTTAACTTTCTTACAGGTCCACCAAATATGATAATAAGTTGCATCATCACACTCACATCTCCAACATTTAGCTTGAAGATTTGTATACATACATGATAACTTTTTAGGGTCTAAATGCCATCTGTAAAACATTTTATAAAAATATTCTCTTAAGTTTTGTGCCTGTGTAAATTTAACATTTCTAACCCAAATCTTCTCCCATGTTTCCATCATCACCGGTTCCTGAAAGTTTTGTCCCCATTTTATCATACAATCTTTAACCAATTCCGTTTCAGAATCTATTTCCAATAATGCATTATACAACCTTTTAATGTGCATTTGACTCTGGTCTCTAATCTGTTTTACCAAGTTCTCCTCCTTGCACAAAACACCAATTTTTTGATCTTCCCTCCATCTGGCTTGAAGCTGACCATACTGAAACCAAGTATATATTATCCCTTCTTCTTTCAACACATTTAAAGGTTTCAGTTGCAGTCTGCCCCTTTCCGTAGAAAGGAGCTCTTTATAAGTAATCACCTCCTGTCTTTGTTCTATACTTATATTTTCTATTGCATGTCTTAGATTTGCCCATATTGGTATTTTATAATTTAACTTATATTGATACTTTTTCCACACCCTCAACAAAGCATTTCTGAGTATATGACCTTTAAACATCTTGTCCACTTTTTTTTCATATAACAAATAAGCATGCCATCCATATAACAAATCATGACCTTCTATATTTAAAATTCTCTCTTCAGTTAAATTAAACCAGTCGCTAATTTGTGATAAAACAGCTGCTTCATAATACAGTTTTAAATTAGGCATTTTAAGATCTCCTCTCTCCCGGACATCCTGTATAATTTTCAATTTTATTCTTTGTTTTTTACCATCCCAAATGTATGCATTAACCCCCTTCTGCCACTCCCTTAAATTCCCATCATTCTTAAGCACTGGTATCATTTAAAACAGAAATAAAAATCTAGGTAACACATTCATTTTTATTACTGCTATCCTTCCCAACAAAGATAATTGTAGCTTTTTCCATGTTTCCATTTCTTTCTGCACTTTTTGCCAAAGAACTTCATAATTGTTCTTAAATAACTTCGTATTTGAGGATGCAATATATATCTCTAAGTATTTAACCTTTTTAACTATTTCAAACCACGTTATTCTTCTTAATTCTTAAGAACTTGTTGAAATATAGACATATTCTTAACTATCACCTTTGTCTTATGCTGATTTACTTTAAATCCGGATACCTTACCATATCGAGCTATTATATCCAGCATATAAGAAAGTGATTCTAGGGACTTCCGGTTGAGCCGCCGGATCGCCAGATGCTTCTTTGCGAAGCGCCAGCCCCAGACTCGTAGAATCGCAAGAACAGTGAAAATTGGCTGTCTTGCGGTTTGGAATCCTTCCCCCCAGGAAGAAGGGGGGAAGGAGAGCAGACGGGTGGGGTAGAGCTCCCTAAGAGCACCAGGTTTTGCTAATAATCTGGCTCCCTGTGAAGCCTGTCAAAGCTCCGGACCTGGGATGCCTCTGACGGGGAAGCTTTTCCCTGTCAGAACTAGATGCCGCGGCCACCCCATTAAACAACTTTAAACAAATACTTCTTGAACCAAGCTGGTGGAGCACAAGTTGCACGAAGGAAACAGCAAGTATTTTTTTTCTTTTTTTTTAACTCCAGGGATTTACTTTTTTAAAAAGATTTTTCCTAAGTGGAAAGTGAAAGCAAGATGGCATTTGAGTTTCAACGGGGCGTGAAGAAGTGAAAGTTAAAAGTAATTATTGATAAGCCCCTGTTTGAAACGTAAAACTCCTTTTTGAAAAGTGGATGAAATAAGAAAGGATGTAATAATAATAACTCAAGCAGCAATACAAATTAAAAGGTCTTTTTTTTCCTTTTTTCTTCCTGAAACTCTTCCCCCCCCCTTTTTTTCACCCTTCTGGAAGGGAAGGAAGAAGGGGGGCAAGATGGCTGGTCTTTTTGAAAGCAAACAAAGCAAAGGAGGGTTAATTAACCCTCAATGGTCTGACTTTGAGGAAGCTTTGAGTTCAATTACCTCTGCTTTATTGAAAAGAATTGATACTATATTTCAAGCTTCTCAAGCTGGAAACAATGAAATACATGGAAATACTGAGTTGCAATCTAGCAGTGGGGGATTGAATGAAGAGCTGGGAGAGGAAAAAAAACAACAACAGATCATAGCAGATTTTACAGAAGAGAGAAAGATGAAGGCTGAGCAGGATAAGGAGCAAGAAATTCTGGAAGTTGATGAAATTTTGGCTACACGAATTTTTTTTTATAAAACTCAATCTGCACTTAAAGAGTTGTTTCCAGAAGAAGCTACATTTCTGCAAAAATTTTATAATATCCAATCCCAAAAACTGCAAAATTTTACTGGAGTTAAAAAAGGCAGAGGGATTAAAGTTAAGAAGAAAGTTCGTAAAAAGGAAAAGAAGAAAGCCTGGAGAAATGGAAAATAACCCTGCTTGATGAGATGATGGTCCTTAAAAAGTATTGTTTAAATGTTTAAAGATTTTGAATTTTTGGGAGAAAAAAAAGTAGACAGCAGTTTAATGCCAGTTAACTAAGTGATGAGCAACGATGAGGAGACAATCTATAGCTGTATTGGAATATTTTGAGAAGAATAAACAGATCACAGCAATGCTGGTGTGCTGGGCTGTGAAATATGCCCTGACTTGAAGGATTTGGAATATTTTATTAAGGACTGTGATAAATCTGGATCTAACTGTAATCGCAGAAGTTTTATTGAATATAGTAAACTGGAGTTTCCTGTTTGATGGTAATAAATATAAGGCAAAAGGACTATGGATCTAGAGCAATTGCAGGTGATCTGGTGGTTTCCCTAATACGTCTGATGAATCTACTAATCTAATTTTTGACTGGATTTGATGGATATTATCACAAATATAATTATAAAGTCACTCGGGGGGGTTTTTTCTATAAAGAAGCAATTTTTTATTTAGGTGGGTAGACGTAAATGAAGATATTCTATATGCTGTTGGAAGATGTGAAGACAAGAAGATTAGCAACTGGTTTAATCTAGTATGAAGAACTTAAATGTTTGATATAGTTATTAAATGATGTTTTATCTGTATTGATAAATTAATAAGAGGTTTGATTGTTATATTCTTTTTTTAATTAAAAAATTTATTATTATTTTTTTTTTCTATTAAGTGTTTTAACTATAACTGGACCTTGATGGTTTAAAAATGGAGGACGGAAGACTTTATATAGTATTTTATTTTAAATTTGGGGGGTGTTTTTGATTGAGGGTTTCTTTTTTTTTTGTTGTTGGGTTTTTTTCTCTGTTTTAAATGAAAAAAGTTATAAAATATTTTTTTAAATCGTATAGACTTAATAATTTGTTAAGTATTAATTAGTTATATTGAGTAATGATAGGTTTGATTAGGTAATAATTGTTTTATTAACTGCTGTAACTATAAATGGAGATTAGTTCTGTTGAATTAGATGGAATAAGAAGAAAGAAGACTTGCTTTCCTTTTATCTACTTGTTTAATGATTAGGATTATGATAAGTGTGAAATGGAGTTTAACTTAGAGAATTTGAGCTGTATTTTATCTTGTATTTGCTCTGGGAAGTCGGGGGGGTGGTTGGGGAGGGGGGAGAAAATGTATGTAAAATTTTTAAAACTTTTTCAATAAAAAAAAAAGAAAGTGATTCTAGAGGTTGAGATAAAGTAACAACCAAGTCATCAGCAAATGCTCTTACTCTGTAATCTTGCTGTCTAATTACAACCCCCTTTATTTTATTCGAATCACGTATCTTATTCAATAAAACTTCTAAGGTCAAAATAAACAACAATGGGGATAAAGGACAGCCCTGCCGTGTTCCTTTCTCAATCTTAAATACCTCAGTTAAACCTCCATTAACTATGATTTGTGCAGTTTGCTCTTGGTATATTGCTTTAATAGATTGAATAAAACAATCTCCAAAACACATTTTTTCTATTATCTTAAACAAAAATTGCCAATTCAATCGATCAAATGCTTTCTCTGCATCCAAAAATATAAATGCTGCTGGGACTTGGTTGTTTTTTTCCAAATATTCCAATAAGTTAATCACTTGTCTAACATTGTATTTCATTTGTCTCCCTTTTATAAACCCTGATTGATCATTATGAACTATCTGTTGCATAACTGACATTAACCTATTGGCCAGTATCTTGGCAAAAACTTTATAATCAGTATTCAAAAGTGATATTGGTCTAAAATTTTCAGGTTTAGTACAATTTTGATCTTCCTTTGGAATCAATGAAACAAAAGCTGTTCTCAAGAGGGAGGTACTCCTCCACCTGATTGAATTTTACAAAATAAAACTCTAAGTGGTTCTACCATTTCAAGCTGTAAATTCTTATAATAAACTGCTGCTAATCCATCTGTTCCTGGGGATTTACCTGTTTTTAACTGTTTGATTGCTGCAATAATCTCCTCAGCAGTTATTGGTTGATTCAACCCTTCCCTCTGTTCCATTGTTAATTCTAAAATATTCTCACCCTTTAAATATCTATCTATTTCCGTAGCTTGATCAGAATCCTTAGCATATAACTTCGTATAGAACTCCCAAAAAGCTTTTTTAATCAAATTCTGTTGATAAACTTCCTTACCTCTAACTTCTATCTTTTCAATAACTCATGATTTTTGTTTTTTTCTCAACATATAGGCCAACCATCTACCTGGTTTATTAGTGTTACAAAATGTATTATGTTTGGCATATTGTAAACTGGTAGCCATCAACATATTGAATTGCTCCCGTAATATATTTATAATCTCTTTTACTTTTTTATCACTTGGATTAGTAATGAGTAATTGTTCTTTCTTTTTTATTTCCTCCTCAATCTCTTTCTGTTTCTGTTGCTGTTTCAATCTATGTTTATTATTCATATGTATTAAAGCTCCCCTCATATAGGCCTTACTAGCATCCCACACCATTTCCATTGATGTACCCTTATCCATATTAATAACAAAAAATTCTTTCATTTGTTTATAAGCTCATTGACATTTTCTTCATATCTAAATAAATTCTCATTTAATCTCCAAGATCTCCTTTCCCCCCTTTCCTGTTCTAATTCCATCCAGACCAGGCTATGATCAGTTAAAATTCTAGGATATATCTTCACCTTCTTCACCCTGGAAATAAAATCATTTGTAATTAGTATAAAGTCAATCCTACAAAAAGATTGATGTCTATCTGGAAAAAAGGTAAAATCTCTTTCATCAGCATTCCGCAATCTCCATATATCTCGTAACTCCATATCTTCCATCATCTCAAAAAAAGGTTTAGGTAATTTAGCTCGTGATGAGATCTTTGATAAACTTTTTTTATCTTTCTGTGTGTCCATTACTCCATTCCAGTCTCCCATCAATATAAGAGATTTATAGTCCCATTGTATTATTTTAGTATGTAAAGATTGATAAAATTTTTCCTGTTGTTGATTAGGTGCATAAATCCCAAGTAGAAGTATTTTTCCATTCTGAGTTAATAGCTCAATTGCAAGATATCTACCTTGAATGTCTGTTTCAATTAATTTAGCTGGTATACCCTTCTTTACATATATTACTAGGCCATTTTTCTTTTCCGATGATGCTGCAATAAAATTTGTACCTAATCTTGAATTTATCAAATATTTTTGGTCTAACAGTCTAATATGTGTTTCTTGCAAACATATAACATCATTCTTAAATTGTTTCAAGTAATGAAATATTTTCTTTTTTGTGGTGAATTTAAACCATTGACATTCCAGGATAAAAATTTAGTTGCCATCTTTGGCCCCTCGAAGCTTCATGAGCATGCGCTGAACGTCCTCCTCCATCGTAGTCTTCAGCCTAGCTCCTCCCACAGCTTCTGTTTTACAACCTTCTTGAGATGAGACTTGTGGTTGAACCTTAAGTTGTTGTTCTTGGCGTTTATAAGTTGCTCGTGTCACACGCTGTTCTCTTGGCTCCTCTAACTTTTTAGGTGATTCAGAAATTGGGAGTAGATCCCCTGATTGAGCAAGCTCCACTTCCAAATTAACTCCTCCTGCTGCAGCTTCAGCATAGGTTTGTATCCGCTTTTGATCTTTCTCTTATAGTAACATCTCCTGCAGCAACCATTATGATCTTAAGCTTCTGCACATACAAGCAGACTCGCATGAGTTGGACCTTGTACAAGCAAACCCTGCGCAGAAAGATGATTATAGAGATATGCTAACACCTGCACATATGAGATGGTGACAAAGATATGCTTCATTGCCACAGGAAACTGAAATATGCTTCGTTGCTTGCAGTAAGCTGAAATGGCAAACCACAAACTGTCAGAGCAAAAATAGACTGACATGGAAACAAACGCTTGCACATATATGCCACCCTAGCTGTTTTGCAGTTCATATATAACTATATATGTATATCCGTCAGCTATTGTCATAATATGTATGGTCAACTTATATCACATGTAGACCTTCTGACGTATGCTCACCCACCCCCAAGATCCCTAATAAAAGAGTCTGTCTCGAGCTAGCTCGGGACTCTCTCACCCCGAGAAGGCAAAGCCCTGTGTCGCTCCTTCTTTCCGTCCTCAGCCCAGAGGGACCCCGGCCAGCACCTGGTCCGTGATGAGCCCGCTGGCAGCGTGAAACGCCTCAACTGGTGACCCCGAGGTGATTCTTTGTGCCAGTTGACTCCTTGACAGATCCATACCTTCGCCCAGGGAGGCTTGACACACTCAGAACTCCGACTCGGGACGACTTGCTCGAAGGTATGAGGAAAGGGTGGTCTAAACAGCAGATTCTACATCTGCGAGAGTTGGGAGACCTTGTCAAGGCTGCTAATGTAGTTTCCCTACATCAGGGTGATCCTCTCCCCTCTGTCACTGAAAAATCTCTTGTTAAATTACTTAAATTACTTTGGGAGAAGGGTACGACATATCCTGAGTCGGGGGAATTGTCGTTCAAAATATGGAAAAATATTTTGAAGTATCTCCTTGAACCTCCTAGAGCACCGCAGGATATGATAACTACCTGTAAGACGGTACTCGAATCAATTAAAATTTACGAGTCCGGGATGTCCTCAAGGCACCTATACCCGGTGGTTCAAACAACACCCCCGCCCTATAGTAAGGAGGTTCCTGACAAGGTAGAGGTATCTGCCTCCTCCACTGCCATAGCCACTGCACCAGTCGCCTGTTCACCCCCACCTCAAATATCCCCAATGGCGGCAGGTTTCCAAAAGGCCTTGGCTGCACGTGAAGTTTCCCTAGAGGATCTTGCTGGTCATGAATTTTTTCCCCTCGCCATTGTGGACGACCCTGCCAATCCTGGCCGAAAGGTTAGGGGCCACGGAGTCCTTGACTTCAAAATGGTCAAGGAGATTCGTGCTGCCGCTACCACGCATGGCATCCAAAATTCTTACACCCAGACCCTGTTAAACACCCTGGCAAACGGTTATTACGTTTTCCCAGAGGACTGGAAAAATTTGGCCTCCATGATTTTGACTGCCTCTCAGGAATTGATTTGGAAAGCTGAATGGCAAAAGGCGGTTTGCCGCTTAGAAAATAACAACACCCTACCTGCCAATATTATGTTGATAAAATTCTTCAACCCTTCCGTAGTCTCTTTCCTTCCTTTCTAGTTTACCATTATATGGATGACATTTTAATTGCCGCTCCCGGACCTCCTGGGACGGTTAGAACTCATTTGTGTACTCTTCTAACAATCTTACAGAAAGGGGGTCTCATTGTAGCCCCTGAGAAAATTCACTTCACACCTCCCTTTTCCTCCCTTGGCCATACTGTCCTTTGCTCGGCTGCGGCTCCGAGCATGCCCTTGCTACATCTCTCGGATAGCCCTACCCTTGTCCAGCTACAACAGTATCTAGGGTCCATTAACTGGGCTCGTCCCTACATGGCACTCACTACTGCACAACTCTCTCCTCTTTTCTCCGCCCTTACCCAAGGCTCCCATCCCGCTGATCGAATCACCTTTAACCCCCAACAACTGCAGGCGTTGGAGCAAGTCAATGCCGCCCTACGCTTGGTGTGGGTAGATAGATTTGCCTCCAACATTCCCGTGGCTATCCTGATCCTTAATACAGTCATGCAGCCTTGGTCCAAAAGGAAAAGAAACTCCTTATTCTTGAATGGCTTCACCTTCCTCACACCTCTCGAACATCTCTCAATCCTAAACCCACTCAAATCTCTTTTAATCTCTAAAGCTCGTCACCGCTGTAAGCTCCTCATAGGTTTGGAGCCCTCTGTGTTGTATGTTCCCTTTTCTCTCTATATATGGGAATCATTACTGTCTATGTCCGATGAAATGCAATTTGCACTTGCTGATTGGCCAGGAGAAGTCTCCTGCCATCCGCCACCAGACCCGAGGCTGCTATTATTGAAAACTATACCCTTTTCCTGGAGTTCTCCTCACTCCCTTCAACCTCTACCTCATGCACTTACTGTCTTTGCCGATGGAAGCAAGACCTTTGGGGCATGTGCTTGGCAACAAGATGGCCAGTGGCACACAAAAATAACACTGCCTCAGAAATCTGCCCAGCGAGCAGAGCTTTTTGCATCAATCCTTGCCTTTCAAACCTTTGCCGCTCAACCTTTTAATCTCATACTAGATAGTCTCTATGTTACTCAAGTCGTTTCCTCTATCTACGAATCGTACCTTTCCCCGTCCCTCGACTCTGAGTTACTCACACTGTTTCTCAAACTCCAATCACTTATTTCAGCTCGACACTTTCCTTTCCATGTCTCTCACATTCGAAGTCATCAACCCTTCCCTGGAGTACTTCAGGAGGGGAATGACTGAGCCGATGCTGCGGCATCAACTGCTTCTTTGCATTCTTCTATGACACTTTCTCTCTCTTCCCAAACTCCTTGGGAAAGCCACTCCTATTTTCATCAAAACAAAAAAGCGCTCATGAAACAATTTGGCATCACGGCTACCGAGGCAACTGCTATATTGCAGCAGTGCCCCACTTGCAGCCGACAGGCTCACTCCCTTCCGATGGGGGTCAACCCCCGTGGAACGGAGCGTTGTCAAATTTGGCAAATGGATGTGACTCAATATCCATCCTTTGCCCCATGGAAATACTTACATGTCTCCATTGACACTTATTTGGGCTTCATCATGGCCACCCCGCAAAGGGGCGAGACCACCAAACATGTAATCAATCATTGTATTCATACATTTGTATCGATGGGATGCCCTAAAGAATTGAAAACTGGCAATGGCCCGGCCTACACCAGTGCAGCTTTTGCTGACTTTTGTAAAAAATGAGGAATCCTCCATAAGTTCGGCATCCCCTATAATAGTCAAGGACAGGCACTGGTGGAACGAGCCAATCTAACCTTAAAAACAGCCCTAGATCGGTATAAAAAAACTCAGGGGAAAACAGCCCCGGGTCTCCCAGCGGTACAAAATAACTTGAACCTATGTCTTCATGTTCTGAACTTTATCAACCTGACTGGCACCCCTCCATCGTCTGCTGCATGCCGTCACTTCTCTACCCCCCCCACCTGCAGCCCAGCAACGCCCTAAAGTCTACTATCGTTGCCTGCCGGACCTGACCTGGCGAGGACCTGCGGACCTCATCACTTGGGGCAGAGGCTACGCTGCAGTCCAGCTTCCAGATCGTGTCCTTTGGGTCCCTGGTCGTCACGTCCGCCCATACTTGGTGAGAGATGAAGATCCTTCTCCTGATATCCCTGGTCCTTCTTCCAGTCTCTCCTCTGATCCCGGCCCGTCATCAAATTGAGACCATGAAAGCCTTACGACCCAATCAACATGTGACGACCGCCGCGATCAGTTTTGTGAGGCACCACCTCCACAAACGGTCAGCCAAAGGAGCAACATCCGACAATGCTAGACATTGCTTACCCTGCCTGCACACAACAAAACAGGGTTCCATCAAACGCCAGACGCTGATCTACCACACCAACTACCCTTGCGCAAGTCCCATGACTAATAAATGTGTCCTGAATGAAACCACCTACTCCTTATGTAAAACTGACTCAACAATAGTCTGCTATGATCCCACTGGCCCTACCCATAGATATGAACTAAAAATTACCACGGGCAAAAAAGTCCTAGCGTCCAAAGACTTTTATAACCCAAAGGTCCCACAATCAGTGACCTTTGATGCATGTGAAGCCATGGACTATGGCCTGTCAGAATGTGGCTCACTTGCGTGGCGCCGCACTTACACACACAATGAAAAATACATCTATGCAAAAACCAGTGATCGCAATGGTCCCTGTGGTAAAGGCACCTTTTGTGGGGATTGGAAATGCATGGACTTCCAATCAAGAGGGACAACAGTTTGCAGTGACCCCATTCCGAGAAGCGACAGCCTTAAGAAATTGTACATTACACGTATCATACCAACCTCTTCGTCCTCTTGCATGCAACACACCTGCAACCCAATTAACCTCACCTTCCCAGTCCCAGAGAATTGGCTTAAACCACAAACGTGGAGAGGACAGGACGATTCTTATGGCCTTGGGATCGATGGGACAGGTACAGACCCGTCTGTAGCCATTAAAATAACAATCCAAAAAATTTCTCTTAATCCAACCACTAACTCCTTGTTCCATTCCACTTTCGAAGAGTTCGAGAAATTACAACACCTCTCCATCCCACCGGCCACAAAGAACATGTTCATTCATTTGGCAGAATCCATCGCTGCGTCCTTACAAGTGAAAAATTGCTTCATTTGCGGAGGAACCACCATGGGGGAGCGATGGCCTTGGCAAGCCCAAGAAATGAACTACACCTATTTGTTGGAAAACACAGCCAACTTCACCACCCCGCACTCGGTTCCCGAAAACTGGACTCTGACCACCAATTTGGTAGGACAATTCTGCTTTCAAAGAAGCAATACCACCTCTCGTCCCTTCATAGCAGGATCCTTATTGTGCCTTAACTCTTGGAACAACGGAACCTGGTGGTCCTCCTCCAATGCCACTGAGCCTCAACACAATTGGGGGAAACTCTTGCCATACCTTAACTCTCAAACAAATGACTCCATGCCATGGCCAGCCCCTAAGGGCCTGTATTGGATCTGTGGAGCGATGGCCTATTCCATCCTCCCTAAGGAATGGCAGGGCTCTTGCGTGTTAGGAATGATAAGACTGGGATTCTTCCTGCTGCCACTATCCCAACGGCAAACTCTGGGACACCTGGTTTATGAAGAAGTGGGGGAAGTGGCTAGGAGAAAAAGAGCAATAGACACCAAAAACATTCATAAAGGGAACTGGAAGGATGATGAGTGGCCACCCGAGAGGATAGTACAATATTATGACCCCGCAACCTGGGCGGAGGATGGGATGTGGGGCTATCGCACACCAATTTATATGCTTAACTGCATTATTCGATTACAGGCTGTTGTGGAATTGATAACCGAACAAACTCTTGCCACAATGCGGACAATAGCAAGAGAATCTGTTAAATCCCGCACATACATAATGCAAAATAGATTAGCCCTTGATTACCTGTTGGCAAAGGAGGGAGGGGTGTGTGGGAAATTCAACTTGACTGATTGTTGCATTGAGATAGATGAGAGCATGAAAGCAGTGGATGAAGCCGCTGTAAAAATGATTAAACTTGCTCATGTTCCAGTACAGACTTGGAAGGGGTTTGACCTCTCAGATGCTTTTAGTGGATGGTGGCCAAAACTGCCTGGCCTGCAAGCTGTAGTTGCCCTAGTAGGAATGATTGCTTTAGGATGCATAATACTACCCTGTATTTTACCCATCTTTGTTCGCACCATCTCCAATAGTTTGTCATTATTAGCCGAAAAAAGAGCAGCGATACAGGTTAATGCATTACTGCGCTTACACGGGGAAGACCAGTCCTCACTGGCCCCCGGATCAGGAAAGGAGAGTCCTAAAAATTCAGACTCCCTGATAAGCGCGCAGTGGGAAGCAGAAATCTCCTCTGCAGATAGCACTCTTCCCACCGGGCGTCCTTGTACGTTGGGTAGTGACACCGAACCAGAGGACTGCCTTTAATAAAACAAAACAGAGGAGATGCAGCAACCATTATGATCTTAAGCTTCTGCACGTACAAGCAGACTCGCATGAATTGGACCTTGTACAAGCAAACCTTGCACGGAAAGATGATTATAGAGATATGCTAACACCTGCACATATGAGATGGTGACAAAGATATGCTTCATTGCCACAGGAAACTGAAATATGCTTCGTTGCTTGCAGTAAGCTGAAATGGCAAACCGCAAACTGTCAGGGCAAAAATAGACTGACATGGAAACAAACGTTTGCACATATATGCCACCCTAGCTGTTTTGCAGTTCATATATAACCATATATGTATATCCGTCAGCTATTGTCATAATATGTATGGTCAACTTATATCACATGTAGACCTTCTGATGTATGCTCACCCACCCCCAAGATCCCTAATAAAAGAGTCTGTCTCGAGCTAGCTCGGGGCTCTCTCACCCCGGGAAGGCAAAGCCCTGTGTCGCTCCTTCTTTCCGTCCTCGGCCCAGAGGGACCCCGGCCAGCACCTAGTCCGTGATGAGCCCGCTGGCAGCGTGAAACGCCTCAATCTCCTTCTCCTTTTCCTCTTTCTCTTGTTGTGGCATCTCCTTTTTCTTTTCCTTTCTGGCCCCCCCTGGTGAGGGCGGGCATCCAGCCTTTAGGACATTAGCATCAAAATTTTTATCCTTCCAGAGTGTATTTAAGCGATGTCTTTCTCCACCATAATTCACAGTTAAACCAATTGGAATATCCCATCTGTATTGAATCTGACGATTTCTCAGCTCATTTACCAAAAAGCCAAAATCCTTCCTGTCTCTTAACATCTTAGGAGGAATCTCTTTCAAAACAGTCAGTTCTTTTCCATCTACTTGAACCTTATTCCTGTAAGAGGCTTGCACAATATCATTCCTGATCCTCCTGGTTGTAAAGTAAATCACCACATCTCTTGGCAACTGCCTTTGTCTTGCCGCCCAGGAATTAACTCTGTGGATTTTGTCTGTCTGCATTGCCACATGTTCTGGTCTCTCTTCAAGAATCACAGCCAAGGCCTCAGCACAAATCTCTCTTAAGTTTTCATGAGTGTTTTCTTTTAGACCTCTCAATCTCAAAGCAAATTCCATGGACCTGTATTGTAGCATAATCACATCATCATCAATCTTTTCTGTTTTGGTCACAATTTCCTCCAACTTATTTTCCAGATTGAGGGTGGCCTCATTGATCTCCTCTTCTTCCCCCCCCCCCAGCTGAACAAGATGATTTGCCAGTCCTGAAACTGCCAGAATGATATCTTCTCTTATTTCATCATGCTTTTCTTCCACAACCTCTTTAATTTCTTTTATATCTGAAGCAACTTCTTTAAATTTTCCCTCCATAGCTACTGTTAAATCATTCATAGCCACAGTTTGGCTAGTCATAGCTTCTTTTATAAATTCTTTGAGCTCTTTAAGCTCTTTCAGGGAGGGCTTCTGACTCTGTGGGTCAGCAGGAAGTTGTGCCTTCTGTGTCACAATTGACATCATTGGAGACCCGCCTCCTCCTTTAGGAACTACAGATTTAGCTTGTTTGGCAGCCAGCTTAAGTTGAAAAGAATCTTTTTATTTTTAAAAGTCCACAAACTCTCTAAAACAATTTTGCAGCAATTTTCTAGATTTTTAAATTTGTCAAATATATTAACTTTTCTTCCACTCCAACTCTCAGCCCAGCAGCTTAAAGCACTTAAAGCACTTCCAAAACAAGTTACAAAAGGCACTTTCTTTTTTTAACTTTCACTTTCACTCCCAAACCAGAAGCGCCATCTTCAAGCCTCCAGCTCTAAAAAGTTTTTTAGCAACAGTGTAACCTTGGAGTTAAGTAATTATACTTGCAATCAGCCTGATCTCCTGCTTCCGCTCCGTCTGCTCTTGAAGCCTTTTAAATCTTTCTTTTGACAGCAGAGCTGGTCGCGACATCTGGCTCTGTCAAAACAGAGTCGTCCTGGATCTGGAGCTTGAGTGGGATAGCTGGGGAGCTCTCACCCTTCGAGCCCCTGGAATTATACCAGGAGCTTTTTGGGGAGCTCTACCCTAACCCACCGGCTCACCTCTCCTTCTTCTCCTGAAGGAGAGATTTCCAAGCCGCTAGACAGCAGATTAATGCTGTCAAAAGCGACTTTACAAATCGCAGGGCTGGTGGTCCGCAAAGACCGTCCATGATGCCTGCGGTGCCAAGCTGGAAGTCCCATCAGTTGTAAATCTTGACGCTCTATTATCTTTGCTTAACCATCTTGTTTTTTATATAATATATAACGGTCTGATTGGATAGTGCACAAAACAGTTTTAAAAACTGGTAATTACATTTAATTTAAATAAAACACACTGGCTCAGACCTGAAACTGATAAAAGTTTTTAAGTCAAAAGGTTTAATTTTTTAATAGTAATTTCATTATAGATTACAATTACAACAGTAAAAACTAACACAGTACAAAGTATAAAAAAGAAAAATAGAAGGTGTAGGGAAAAAAATAAGAATATAATAAAGTAAAAGAAAAGAAATATATGAAATAGTGACTTCCCATTTTCATCACAAGTATGAACTATTTTACCACTTTCTTTTAAAATACACCAAGTGATTCCCAGATCCCATTTCTTATAGAGTCTATAAGGTATAATGCAGACACTATTAAAATTAATTTCTGAGACCATTGTTCAAAAATATACTTCAGTATATCCAACTTTAAAATATTTTGCTTCATTCTATAATTGTGAGTTGTGTTTGAGTGGTCTTCTCCTTTAATTATAATGTTTAGTTCCTCTACTTCCCTCTTGTGTCCAATTTAAAGTCTTTTGCATTTTTAAAAAAAATTCAAAATGCATAATCCCATGGGTAGCAGTTTTTATCATTAGTTCCAGAATCTTATTTCAAATTTACCCTTGTGAAGTACAATAATAACTTTCAATCTATAATATGCCTAGTAATTATCAATCTTTGCTCTATTTCCATTGTTAAATCATTTTTTCAATAGAAAATAACTTGAATTGTTATTATATGTCAGTCCAATAGAAATTGAAATCTCCAGCTGAACAATGTCAAATGGCAAAAAATAGTGGATAAGTGAGAAAAACTGTTGAGTTTTTCTGAATTCTTCAACAGGCAACAGATTACAAAAAGTGGGAAATGGGGACATAAGGAAATTCATAACAAGTCCAGATGTTTCCTGATGTCTGCAATGCAAAATCAGTCTCAAAATGGAGATTATAGAATAAATGTGTTTGGTAGCATATTATTGTTACTTTTCATCTAGCTCTTACGGAGCAAAAAAAAACCTGGTTTACTTCCACAACTCAGAAAATACAAAGGCTGGTAGTTCTTAATTTGTGTCTTGTCCATGGGGACATGAGCAGAAATAAACATTTGAAACCTGTATGTTAGCAAAGCTGGGAGAAATATTATGTGGTTAAATCATATTGCATACTGGTTGAAGGGCTTGCAACCTCAAATTACTTTGCCCTGAGTTGTTGAAAACCTATTTCTTTAGAGCCATCATTTTCTCTGTTTCATAAATTAAAAAAAAAACTATCATAAGAGCTCAGGGTTAGGGTTGCACTGGTTAGGACCAGCCAACGTAGAATTAATTAATTTGCAGAATTCATATATTTTCATTTCATAAAATAAAATGTGATTGTATTTTTCCCCTATGGAATATAGGTCAGACAGACAAATGTCAGTCTTAAATGAAAAGCTTATAAGCTCTCTAAAGAGTGTATTTAGAGTTCTGCTGTCACATAATAAAGAAGTTTATTTATTTCATACTTTTTATTGATTTCTATTCCAGTGATCTCTTTATTTGAATTATTGTCTAAATTAAATTCCCATCTTGTTACTTTTTCTTTATAGATTGGCAGATTGCTACTCTTTCTATGCTGTTGGGTGGTGCCGCCATAATTCTTATAGCTTTTTTGGTTGGACTAATTTCTATTTGTGTGGGATCACGGAGGAGGTTCTACAGGCCTGTTGCTGTCATGCTGTTTGCGGCAGGTAAGTTAACAGCGGCTCTGAAATATGTACAACATTAGATAGCTGTTACTTTCTCAAGAGTAAAGATAAAACATCTCTGATAATCCAAAAATAATTTCTTCATTTCAGATTGTTCAGCTTTTGTTTGGCCAAGAAATCTCAAGATTTTCCTTCCAGGCCAACTCTTTCTACCATTTAAAGTTTGAAGAACGTTCTTTATCAGCAGGCCAAAATCCCAGTGGCAACTAAATGAAGGAGTGCTTCTGCACCTATATTTTCAGCCTACATGTCATGCCTTCAATCTTAAGCATTACAAGAAATAAAGCACACATTGTTACTTGACAGTAGTAGTATCTTATCTCCTCTGGCATTGCTTGCTTGACGTTTTTAAAACACATTGTAAGTTATTATAACAGATACCATTTCAGGTCTTTGTAGAAATTTAAGGGACTTTATCGTTCAAGGTACTGTGTCATTTTTTAGCATTAGTTTTGGAAATTACTCATATAAAAATAAATAGGACTAAACTCAAATGTGTTTATAACACATAAAGCCTTACTTTCATTGCGTCAACTTTGCCTTTTATTATTTATTTCAATAGCCTTCGTAGTATATAAATCCTTTATTTTTCAAAGGAAAGGGATTATATGAAGAAATTATTTTTAAGGCTCATATGAAAACTCAAGGATGTTCTTTAGTGAAATATACTGTATAACAAAATCACCATTTGATATGGATTTGAATATCCATCAAGTTACCTAATAATAGAGTTTTCCCTTCCTTCTTGCTAAGTTTTCCAGCTGCAGCTTCCTTTCTGTCAATCATGTTTTTGCTGGCACTGAAATAATAAGCTTGCCCAATATACCATAATAGAAAGAATGACAGAACTATCTAGTCTGCTAGATGGATTTTTAAAAATCAATTTAAAAAGATGTAGAATCCAGATTCTTAGTATTTCAAGGATGAATATACCATATTTTTTGGACTAAAGACACACTGGTGTATAAGATGTACCAAGAATTCGAAGAGGTAAGTAAGAAGAAAAGTTTTTTGCCTTCCCTGGCCCCCAGGAGCACTCTGCAAGCCTCCCAAACCCTCTGCACCCCCATTTTTTGCAAAACAGACCCGTTTTTCGCCGGGTCTGTTTTTGCAAAAAATGGGGCACTCAGAGGGTTTGGAAGGCCTGCAGAGTGCTCCTGGGGGCTGGGTGAAGGCAAAAATGTCCCCATTTTGGCAAAAAACGGGCCCATTTTTCGCAAAAATGGGATGAGTGGGACAGGACTTCGGGAGACCAAAAATGGCTGTATTCGGTGCATAAGACGCACCAAGATTTCCTTCCTCTTTTGGGGGGGAGAAGTGCATCTTATACTCCTAAAAATATGGTAACTGTAAGGAAAACAATCCTACTGCGCTCCTCAATTTCCATTATTTTAGTTAGATCATTTTAGAGGGAAAGGACTACATTAAGGTATTGTTATATTAAAGCTGTACCTTTCCAATTTTCAAAACTATTTGCTATTGTTTTGATCTTTGTTCCATTCACTGGGGGAAAAAAGGAAGAATTGTTTATTGAAAACATATTTTATTTTAGTTGTTTTACCTAAAAATTTATAGTTCTTCAGCTGCTTTCATTCAAGCCGTTGCATCTCATGTGCTTTGAAAAAAGCTTCAGTTATCTGACAGAACAAGGAGCATGAGAAGGATTATACTAGAGCAGAGGTGTCAAACTGATGACCCAGGGGCCAGATGCACAGATGCACCTAGCACAGGCTATGCCTACCTCAGCTCCACAAAGGCAAAAACATCACGATACACTGTGATACATCATGTGATGCAATTGTCAAGCCTGAATTTGATTGGGGTGTGGGATTGTTTGTACCCTTGGGTACTCTTGACATGAATTCAGTTTGACACAATTTGGAGCTGAAGGGGAGAGCCAAGGAGGATAGAGCCTTCAGCCAAAACAACATAGCTAGCTGATGAGTCAAGTACATTCCAATGGCTGGCCGACCGGAGGAGGAGAAAAGTTGCCAAGCAACCAGCTCTCATATTGGTTGGACAATGTGACAATTTGTTTTGGAAAATTGAGAAACTATTATTTATATTGGGGTGGAAAACGTGGGAACTTTCAGTACTGGCACTACCAGTAGTGCCAAGATGATGTATCTAAATAAATTTGTTCTTTCAGGAAATGCAATGCCTCGGAGTTCGATTTGTTTAACATCCATGTACTAGAGGAAAAAGTAGACTTCTCTTAAGCATTTGATTGATAACACAAATAATTCTAAACATTCAACAGCTATAAAACTTGTAACAAACAATGCTGCAGAAGCTAGAGAAGATAATAAACCATTTAGTATCACATATTTGTTAAGAGTGAAGAGTGTGTGAGAGAAATTGATTCAGTGATGCCAAGAATATATCAGAACAGAAGTTAGTTTGCTATTTTCTCTTGGTTTAGAAGTCCTACAGAAATAAATGAGACTGCCATTAACAATAGAAATTTGTTAACAATAAAAAAATGCTTCAGTGCCTTGAGATAATTGGATTTCTGTTAATAAACAAGAAATGGTTTTTTTCAAAATGTTTATTCAAATATCTAAATTTGCATTTACCATCAAAGTGTTAGTATAAACCTAAAAGTTCAGGAATCCCTCCAATAAACTAACTTTCATTACACAAAGGCTGCGTTTTAAAATCAAGAGAATAAAATGTTTTCTCCTGCAAAAAAACTGTCTAGAAAAAAAATGAAGAATATATTTGTGTATTGTGATGTTTTAGAAAAAATAATTTTGACTACTGCTGTGAAAGAAATGAAATGAATTACAGATATAGAATTAAATAATTTGAAAAGACAATTTAAGTCAATAATTCACTATTCAGTGCAGGGATCAAAATTTAAACATCCTCAAGAGATTGTTTTTCAGCCTTTGACTGTGCTCACCCAGAAAGAGAAGTTCACATTTCCTTGATAAATGAATTAATTGTCCAAATGCTGTTTCCTAATGTTTATTTCTATTCTATGTTCCTAGTACTGTACGTAATAATACTTTTCTGTACCATGCATTGTGATGATAAGAGAAGAACTTTTGACAACTTCCTGTTCCACCTATTCCCTTTCTCCTCCTCCGTCCCCTCTTCCTCCTCCACCTGTGTATATGATTATATCCAAAATTACATTTGCTTTTCTAGCAGCCACACTATATTATTGTAATAAGCTTTTATTCTAGTATCCTTTTCACATTTACATTTTATTTCTTTTTCATAAATGAAGGACTTTGTATTTGTCTGCATTCATTTATCTTTTCAAACCTATCAATATCTTTTTGGATTTTGTTTTATTTGTATGATATGAAATGTGATAATATTTAAATATTTATTTATATAAATATTTAATTCAAATCATAATGATAATTCTGCAGCACATTCATTCAATACACATACATCTACCCAAACATTTGATGAGACATTGAGGAGTACTGTTCAAGTACAATTTTTTGTTTAATGAACCTGCCATCTAGTCCATATTTAACTAACTGGTTAATCAGAATTTCATGGGCCTTTTTATCACTTTCCCAATGTCAAGATATACATGCTTTTTCTACAATCTTTCAAGATATTGATAATCATAATTAGTGGTTTCTATTTCACCAATTTCTTTCTGCCATGTCTTTCAAAGATAGGGATAAAATGTGTTCTCATCAAACCATTTGATACTTTCCCTATTCTTCATGATTTTTCAAAGTTAATAGGAGCCTGAGTGGCGTACAGGCTAATGCCTCCTACTAAGGCAGCATTTAACATCCAGCTGCCTGCAATTACTGCGAGTTCTAATGTCACCAGGCTCAAGGTTGACTCAGCCTTCCATCCTTTCTAAGGTGGGTAAAATGAGGACCCAGTTTGTGGGGGCAATAAGCTGACTTTGTATAAAATATACAAAAGTATGAAGGCTATTATTTAACGCATTGTAAGCCACCCTGAGTCTCCGGAGAAGGGCATATAAATAATAATTTAAAAAAAATAGACTGAGGTTTGGATAGACTATCAGCAAGTTCTTCAAATCTTTTTTCTTGGTTGGATGGTTGCTAGATTTAACAAAAGATTTTGATCCCTTTTAACAGGAATGCAGGTATTAGTTGTCAGTATATATAGAAGATTAATAAAATAACCAAGAGCATAGTGGATTAATGTATTGGTATGATTAAATATGTATTGTGAATGATCAGCTTCACTTAGCCAAATTTAGTAAAAATGGATATTTAAAAAAACAAACATCTACACATTTCATTATTAATCTTCTGAACAAATTTATTTAAAACTGTTTAGGTTATAAACAATATTCCACATTTTAATTAAAGAATTCAAATTAAAATAATGGAAGTTATGTGCTTTTTCTACATATAGGTATCTCCTCAATTGTGAATTGTTGGTGTTAGTTGCAAAGTCATGTCCAACCCATCGCAACCCCATGGACAACGTTCCTCCAGGCCTTCCTGTCCTCTACCAACCTCTGGAGTCCATTTAAGCTCATGCCGACTGCTTCAGTGACTCCATTCAGCCACCTTATTCTCTGTTGTCCCCTTCTTCTTTTGCCCTCAATCTTTCCCAGCATTAGGCACTTCTCCAGTGAGTCCTTCCTTCTCATTTGGTGGCCAGAGTTTCATCTTCAGGACCTGGTCTTCTAAAGAGCAGTCAGGGTTGATCTCCTCTAGGACTGACTGGTTTGATCGCCTTGCAGTCCAATGGACTCGCAGGAGTCTTCTCCAGCACCATAGTTCAAAGGCCTCAATTCTTTGGCGCTCAGCCTTTCTTATGGTCCAACTTTCACAGCCATACATTGTAACTGGGAAAACCATAGCCTTGACTATACGCTAAGGTGACCAGATTTTAACATTGGTAAAGAAGGACACCATTGACCGGGGGGGGGGGGGGGGGAGGCTTGATTAAAAATTTGGTCTATATGGAGCAGCAAAAATAGTATTGTAATATATTTTTTAAAATTTCAACATAAGTACAATTTACAAATATAATAAATTAAAAAAAATTATGTATAGTATTATTTTATTCTATAAGGACTACTCAGAGGGCTGAAAAAAGTCATTTCTGACAGGTCCTCGCACTTTTGACTGGTCCTCACACTTATGACCATCCTCACATTTATGCTGGTGCAGCATTCTTAACAACCATGTCACTCATTTCATAACTGCTTCTCTTCACCATGGTGACAAGATAGGGCAAAAACGTACAATGTGAGGACCGTCGTAAGTTTGAGGACTGCTCAAAAGTGCGAGGGCCAGTCAAAAATAACTTTTTCAGCCCTCTGAGTAGTCCATGTGCACAAAAGAACTATCCAGAGGGCTGAAAAAAGTTATTTCTGACAGGTCCTCGCACTTTTGACCAGTCTTCGCACTTATGACTGGTCATCATTTATGCCCATTGTAGCATTCTTAAAAACAGTGTCACTCATTTCACAATTGCTTCTCTTCACCATGGTGACAAGATAGGGCAAAAACGTAAAATGTGAGGACAGTCGTAAGTTCGAGGATTGGTCAAAAGTGCAAGGACCAGTCAAAAATAACTTTTTCAACCCTCTGAGTAGTCCATGTGCATAAAAGGATACAGCAATAGAGAGAGATGAAGGAAGGGAAGGGAAATTAGAGTAGAAGTGAGCTTAAGAGTGGGAGGAAGAAAGGAGGAGAAGAAGAAAGGAAGAGGAAGTAGGGAGGAGAAGAAAGGGGGGGAAGAGAAAGTAAGAAGGAAAGAAAAGAGAGAGGTGGTAGGTTTGAGGAGAAAGATTGTTGTACAATAAAACAGATGAAAGGGAAGAAAACCAACCCCAAACAAATATAAAGATATTAAGATAAAGAATGAATTGTTAAACTTTAAAGAATAAAAGAGAACAAATATGAATAAATAGCAATAATTAGAAACACACATACAAACATACAATGTATTTTCTTTGAACAGAGTATTTGGCCGGTTCGCAAATTTAAACAGTGTTTAGTCATTTCACTTAAATTTACAATTTCTATATTTCCTTTTTGCCATATTTATTCCTCATCTATTTTTTTAAAAAACCAATATTACCCTTCATCCTCATCTCTAACCTTAATCAAATTCAATTTTTCACGTCTATTCTATATTATACCCCTTCCCATTGTCATCTATTTTTATATCCATCCTCACATTGGTTAATTATGTAATATTGCAGTTGTTTAATACAAATTTAACATTTTAATATAAATCAATGAGTTATATAACTATCTTTTTTGTATATTAATCAATATGAACATGAATATTCCAATTTTTTCCATGCAATCCAATTTCTTACAAATCAATTAATTATATTTACTACTAATAATAAACCAAATAATTTCCCCCATATATTCTTCCAAACCACAACTTAACCATTTCTGCTTTCAACACAATATACAA
This sequence comes from Ptyas mucosa, assembly GCA_012654045.1. Taxonomy (NCBI): domain Eukaryota; kingdom Metazoa; phylum Chordata; class Lepidosauria; order Squamata; family Colubridae; genus Ptyas; species Ptyas mucosa. The sequence continues at coordinate 2,632,530 of WNWU01013597.1, read as the reverse complement.
TTAATAGTATCTCAATTATTACAATTCCCTAGTTAAATAGAGCTTTTTTTTCTTTTGTGTTTTAAAATCTTGAACTCTCCTCTTTTGCCATTTGCCATAAATTTCCCATTGTTTGCACCTACCTTTTTTGATGAGGAAAAAGAAAAGAAATCTGCCTTTCCAACGTTGCAAGCAAACAGCAAAGCCAACAACCTGCTTTAGTTTCAGTTTCGGTTTCAGCTTGAATTGCACAAGGAGAAAAAAAAATGTGCTCCAGCAGCACTCTTTGCAGCTAGCAAAAGACCCTGCACAAAATAGCTGAGAGCAAATCAGTTGAGAGTCGGGAGGCTGTTCAAATCCACTTATGGTAATTAACCTATACTGAAGCTGAAAGGGGCTGTTTTTTCTATTTTTGCAGGCACCGGTCTATTCATTTGTTTTCTTTTAACACTGATCAGCTGTAGGGCAGCCCTTTGAAGCCCCGCGGCAAGAATTTAAACAGTTTTTTTTCCCTCTAGCCATCAGCTGGGACTCAGGAGGTAGCAATAGATTGGGAGTGGGCGGGGTAAGCAAACCCCGTTCTCCTGCCATTCCCTCCTGCATTCTTTCCAAAAATCAGGACTTTTTTAAAATGACGCAGGACGCGGGACAAATTGTTGAAAATTGGGACTGTCCCGCCAAAAGCGGGATGTCTGGTCACCTTACTATACGCACTTTTTTTTGGCAGGGTGATGTCTCTGCTTTTTAGAATGCTGTCTAGATTTGACATAGCTTTCCTCCCCAGGTATAAGAGTTTTTTAATTTCTTGGCTGCAGTCCCCATCTGCGGTGATCTTGGAGCCCAGGAAAATAAAATCTGTCACTACCTCCATTTCTTCCCCATCTATTTGCCAGGAATTGAGAGGGCCGGATGCCATGATCTTAGTTTTCTTAATGTTGAGTTTCAAGCCAACTTTTGCATTCTCCTTCTTCAACTGCATCAAGAGGCTCTTTAGTTCCTCTTTGCTTTCCGCTATTAGAGTGGTATCATCTGCATGTCAGAGGTTGTTGATATTTCTCCCGGCAATCTTAATTCCAACTTTTGATTCATCTAGCCCCACCTTTCTCTCTCTCTCTTTTTTTAAATTGTATAAACAAGCAAATATACAATACATAATCAATCGTTCAGTGCTTCACCTGAGTACATTTTTTGTGTCTTCTTCTTGTTCTCCAATGTTAATCATTTCATATTATCATTTCATTTATTGTAATATTTCTCCCACATTTCTTACTTTGCTATTAATACATTTATCTTCTCTCTCCTCTTTCTTCTTCCCATGTTTCATTACAATATTACCCTATATATATTTCTTCTCTAACCAATGGTAAAATTGTCTCCATATCTTATAATATTCAGATTCTTCTCTTTCTTTAATTGTCGAAGTCAATCAATTCATTTCTGCACAGTCCAATATTTTCTTAATTACTTCACCCTCTATAGAAATTTTCTCTGCTTTCCATCTTTGTACAAATGCTATCCTCGCTGCAGTTATTATATGAATAATCAGATATATATTTTCTTTACTAAATTTCTCTGGTAGATACCCAATAGGAACAGTTCGTGTTTTAAATCTATATGTTGTTGTATCATTTCTTCCAACCATATTTTAACTTTAATCCAATAAGGTTTTTTTTGCTTCTGGACATGTCCACCACATATAATAATATGATCCTGGTATCTGATGACATTTCCAGCATCTAGCTGTTTTATCTTTAAACATTTTTGCCATTTTTTCCGGTGGCATGTGCTATCTGTAAACCATTTTACATTGATTTTCTTTATATACTGTGGATATTGTTAATTTGTAATTCATTTCCCATAATTGTTGCCATTTATCTAGCTTAATTAAATATACAATTTTTTTTGTCCAAACTATCAGTTTCTTTTACTTGTTCTTCTAAATCAATACTAAGTAAGTAATTATTTATTTTTAAAATTATTTTATCATCTGTTCCTGTGGGTATCCTATCCAGTTCTGTCATTTCTAAATAAAAACCATATAATTTAGCATCTTTTTCATATCTTGTTCGTATTTGCATATCTCTTCATATTCTTCTATTTGTGCTAATAGTTTGGGATCTGTTATTTGAGGCTCTTCCAATATAAAAACTAAGTCATCTGCAAAGGCTTGTGATTTATATTCTTCTTTCTTAATTTTCATTCCTTTTATTTCTTCATTTCTTCTTATATTTCTATTTAACACTTCTAATGTTAATACAAATAACAATGGTGTTAATGGACATCCTTGCCTTGTGCCTTTCATTATATTCACTTTTTCTGTCATCTCTCCATTCATCATTATTTTTGCTGATTGCTTTTTATAAATTGTTTTTGTCATATTTATGAATCTCTCCCCAAACGCCATCATCTTAATTGGTCTATCATAAATTGCCAATTCACGTTATCAAACGCTTTCTGTGCATCTAGAAACATCATTGCCATTTATTTTCCTGAGTGTACCTCATAATACTCCAAAGTATTCAAGATTATCCTCATATGGTCTCTAATTTGTCTTTCAGGTAAAAACCCATTTTGGTCCATATGAATTATTTATTTATTTATTTATTTATTTATTTTATTCGGCTTATATGCCGCCCTATATAGGACCCGGGTACCTTCGAGACCGACTTCTGCCACCAATAGCCTCCCACCGGCCAGTTTGCTCTCACAGAGAGGGTCTCCTCAGGGTGCCATCAGCCAAGCTATGCTGGCTGGCGACACCCAGGGGAAGGGCCTTCTCTGTGGGAGCCCCAGCCCTATGGAATGAACTGCCCCCGGAAATGCGTAAGATCTCCGACCTCCGGGTATTTCGCTGTGCCCTTAAGACCCTGTTGTTCCGCCAAGCTGGGTTATCAATGTAATAATTTTAAATCAGGTGTTTTAATTTTTGGGGTCTTAAATTGAGCCGAATTATTTAATAATTTTAATAATTTTAATTGATGTTTGTCTTGTGCTTTTAATAGGCTGTACATCGCCCTGAGTCCTTCGGGAGAAGGGCGGTATAGAAAAAAAAAATTATTATTATTATTATTATTATTATTATTATTATTATTATTATTAT
>WNWU01013597.1:2567235-2629441 GCA_012654045.1 Ptyas mucosa | reverse complement strand
ATTATTATTATTATTATTATTATTATTATTATTATTATTATTATTATTATTATCTCACAATGGACTCAGGGCGGCTCACAACAATAAAACACAAGCCACAATATAAATAAGACTAAAATCTAAAAAATTTAAAAAAATTTAAATTTAAAATTAACCCTAATTTTAAACTTTAAAATTAAATGAATTATTTCATTTAAAAGTTTTTTTAATCTGTTTGCCATTATTGAGGCAAAAATCTTATAATCCACATTCAGCAATGAAATTGGTCTGTAATTTTTAACTTGTAGTAAATCTGTATCTTCTTTAGATATAAGTGTGACATAAGTCTCCATCCAAGAATCTGGAATCTTTCCTTTCACCAGTAATTCATTAAATAAGTCCAACATTACATTAGTCAACACATCTTGGAATGATTTATATAGTTCTGCTGATAGTCCATCTGGTCCTGGTGTTTTCCCATTTTTTTTGTTTTTTAATTTCCTCTATCAATTCCATCATTGATATTCTTTCTTTTAATATTTCCTTATATAATTCAGGTATTTTAGGTAAATCAGATTTCTCTAAAAATTGTTTTATCTTTCCATCAGGTATCTTCTCTTGATTGTATAATTTCTCACAATAGTCTTGAATTATTTTTTTCTTTTCTTCATTTCTATAACATATCTTTCCTTTTTCATCTTGTAGTTGATTGATTAACTTCTTCTCTTTTTCTTTTTTCATTTTGTATGCCAACCATCTGCCTGCTTTATTTGCATTTTCAAAAAAATTCTGTTTGGCGGAAATTCACAAATTCTGTGTGCCAAAAATTCTTGTTCAATTAAATTTAATTTATGTTTTTTCAATTCCATTTGTTTTTTAACTTTATCTTTTTGTGGGTTTTTTTTGTAATTCTTTCTCTAGTCTTTTATATTCTTCTAATTTCTTCTGCATTTGTCTCCCAAATATGTTATCTCCCAAATATGTTATCGCCAATCCTCTAATATATGCTTTCATTGTATCTCATACATTTTGGAGTGATGTATCTTCTTCTTTGTTTATTTTATTAGCCCCACCTTTTTCATGATGTGCTCTACATATAAGTTAAATAGGCAGGGTGACAGTATACAGCCTTGCCCGACTTCTTTCCCAATTTTGAACCAATCAGTGGTTCCGTGTCCAGTTCTCACTGTTGCTTCTTGATCTGCATATAGGTTTCTCAAGAGACAACTAAGATGGTCTGGTACTCCCATCTCTTTGAGAACTTGCCACAATTTGTTGTAATCCACACAATTAAAGGCTTTAGCATAATCAATGAAGCAGAAATAGATGCTTTTCTGGAACTCCCTAGCTTTCTCCATGATCCAGCATATGTTGACAATTTGATCTCTAGTTCCTCTGCCTCTTCGAAATCCTGCCTGTACTTCTGGTAGTTCTCAGTCCACATACTGCTGGAGCCTAGCTTGTAGGATTTTAAGCATGACTTTACTAGCATGTGAAATGATGGTGTGATAGTTTGAACATTCTTTGGCATTGCCTTTCTTTGGAATTGGAATGTAAACTCTTTTTTCTTGAATTTTTTTAAATTTTTTTTTCCAAACATAAACATAAAATATATCTTTTAAGAATGAAGTCTTGGTCCGGTCATAGATAAGTACAATTGCTTACATTCCTTTAACAAGCTCTATTCCCAATTTCCCCTTTACATCTTTTAAAATTAAAAATCAAAACAAAAGTTTTTAACGCAAATTCTAACATCTTATTCTAAACCAGTCTATTGTATCACCAAAACCTTAATTTCCAAATAAACTCTACTCATTTTTTATATTCAATTGTCAATCAAAATTCTATCTAGCTTAATTTACATCTTTTAACATTACATCTTTTAACATTAAAATCAAAAACACAAATTTTAAAAAATATTCTAACATCTTGATCTAAGTGTTTACCTTACTATTTTATCGCCACAAATCTTAATTTCCAAATATATACAACTCTATTTTTATTTCAATTTATAAATCAAAATTTTATCTATATTCCTTAATCTCTAGACCCATTTCATCAAATCTTTAAGTCTTACACTTTAACAATTACACTTAATTTTTTTTAAAAAAATTGTCATCTAATACACATTTCACTTTACACAGATTCATTTCATACTCATTTCGCTTCATTTTAGTTGTCTTCCAACATACTCTTTTTCACCCCGTGTTATTTTAGGTATTTTCCAACATATTCTCATCTATATCATCAACTATTTGTTTAGCTGACTTCCAGCATATTTTATTTTAGCTGATTTCCAGCATAATCTCCTCCATCTCTCCATCTCTTGTTTGGCTGATATCCAGATATCTTATTTTAACTGTTTTCTTTTCAATATATTTAATCTGTTATTTAACTTTTTCCTAACATACTCTTCCAGGGTGACTCCCAACATATTTCTTAATATTAATCATTTCCATCATACATTAAGTTCAATCACAATTGCATATCTTGTTTTATCATCCAATAATACATTAATCATTCAAATTTAATCATATTTACCATTCTCAACTTTGTTTACAATTTAAACTTAGAACATTTTATATCAGGCATATTCTCTTCTTATTCTCTCATAATCTAATAAGTTTTCTTAAGTTTATCTCATATTAGTATATACGCTTGTATTTTTATAAAGATCACATTTTTAACCACGTTTGCATCAATTTTCTATTTTAATTTACCTTCTTTTATTCTCCATCTTTATTATTCTATAAGCACCTCCTGTTTATATTTAAAAGTCATTTAAACTTTTGAACATTTAAAAATTACATTTTAATTTTATCTATTGTATTTCTTCATTTCCCTACCTGTCCATAAGCATTCCGCTTCAAAATCCATGTTTCCATGTTAGAAACTCTATAAGTCACTTTCTTTTGTAACATCTGTTCCATATAAAATCCATCAGCTTCCCTTCTTTTGTTCCTACACCACATCTTTTGTTCCTGAGCCAGATAGTTTCAATTTTAATAGTTCCATTATATTTCTTCTTTCTTTATCAAATCACCCATGGACAGAATAGGAATCTCCAAAATCCAAAAGTCCATAGTTACTTTCATAGTAATCCAAACCAAGTAGCAAGTCAGAATATTTCTTTTTCAAACAGAAGGCGAGTCTCTACAATCCACACTTTCGCTTAGTCACAACAATTTCCATTTTGTATCCATTATGTAACCATCTGTTTGTCTCTCTTCTTTTAACTTTTAAAGGTGTTAAATCCAGTTATCACTTTTTGCTTTTTCCAAGGATCAAATCAATTCCAATTTAAAGAAAAACCCAATTTTCTAGTATATTAATAATCAATTCTACCAAGCCAGCCTGTACCAAGGCAAATTTCTTAATGGGTTTTTGTCCCCTCTTATTACTTTGTCAGATCTTCATGCTCCACAAATCTACAGCCGCTATTTAAAGCTGGGGGGATTATTGATAAAAGTCCATACTCAAGTGTTGCTTCCCTCCAGGGTTGGTGTCACTCACCCGGCTTCGAAGTACCTCGTTCTTTCTTCTTTCCTCCTGCACAATTCTTTTCCCAGTTTGTCATGGCTTCGTGGCAGCCGCCATGGCTGCCACCCCCCGCCGCCGACTCAGAGGGTTCCCTCTGGCCTCCGAGAAACTTGCCTGTTTCTCTCAGCCATCTGAGGCGACCCACTTCTTCCCCCGTCCCTGCAAGATGGGTTCAGTCTGCAGACCCATTGATGGCGGTTTGTCAGTTGGGGTTTTCGCGGGGCGCATCAGAGCCTGCTATTTCCCCGACTACATCGCTGCAATGTCAAACCGAAAGTCCGGAATTGGAATGAAAACTGACCTTTTCCAATCCTGTGACCACTGTTGAGTTTTCCAAATTTTCTGGCAAATTGAGTGTAGCACTTTTACTGCATCGTCTTTTAAGATTTTGAATAGCTCATCTGGAATACTGTCCCCTCCACTAGCTTTGTTGTTGCTCAGATTTCCTAAGGCCCATTTCACTTCACACTCTAGGATGTCTGACTCAAGGTCAGTGACCAGCCCATTATGGTTATCAGGTCGTCTCTTGGGTTGTTGGAAAAGAGTGTTTGCTATGACCATCGTATTCTCTTGACAAAATTCTATCAGCCTGTGCCCTGCTTCATTTTGCACTCCAAGGCCAAATTTGCCTGTTATTCTGGTTATCTTTTGGCTTCCTACTTTAACATTCCAATTCCCCATGATGATAAGGACATCATTTTTTGGTGTTCATTCTATAAGGTGCTGTAGGGCTTCATAGAACTGGTCAATTTTATCCTCTTCAGCACCAATAGTTGGGGCATAGACTTGGACTACTGTGATATTAAATGGTTTGCCTTGGATTTGAACTGAGATCATTTTGTCATTTTGGGGATTGTATCCCAGTATTGCTTTTCCTACTCTTTTGTTGATTATGAAGGCTACTCCATTTCTTCTGAGGGATTCTTGCCCGCAGTAGTATACCTGATGGTCATCTGAATTAAATTCACCCATTCCTGTCCATTTTAGTTCATTGATTCCTAAGATGTCGATGTTCAGTCTTGTCATCTCTTGTTTGACCACCTCCAGCTTGCCTTGATTCATGGATCTTATATTCCAGGTTCTTATGGAGAATAGATCTTTACAGCATCGGACTTTCCTTTCACCACCAGATGCATCCATAGCTGACCATCCTTTCAACTTTGGCCCAGTCGCTTCACTCTTTCTGGCGCTACTAGTACCAGCCCTCTGCTCTTCCCCAGTAGCATATTGGACACCTTCCAACCTGAAGGGCTCATCTTCTGGTGTCATATCTTTTTTCCTTTTGGTACTGTCCATGGGGTTTTCATAACAAAGATACTAGAGTGGGTTGCCATTTCCTTCTCCAGTAGATCACGTTTTGTCAGAATGCTATGCCCTGTTCGTCTTGGGTGGCCCTGCACGGCATAGCTCATAGCTCCATTGAGCTACTCAAGCCCCTTCGCCACGACAAGGCAGTAATCCATGAAGAAGCAATTGTGAATAGGTATTCACAATTTAATTATATACAAAGTTCCGTAGGCATTATATTTAAGTACTACTTAATATTATAACAAGCCATATATGACAAATAAGCTTCGCTTGATTATATTATTTCATTAACTTCCGTTCTGTTATAATAAATATAATAAATCACTAATTTTGCCATCTGTGTTCTTGGCAATTATCATAAAAGTCTGAATGATATAAACAGAAAAAGAGTAATGGAAGGAGAATAGGGATTGTTGTTTAGAATCCTCATAAGTGCTATTTTCTAATAACATGATTTATATATGCTGTTGAATTTTTGGATTGATGTGTTCTTTGTGGATTAAATATAACTCATTATGGTAATCTAATTTCAATGTTACTTAATATTGGCTAAGCAAAATTTAGATTGTATAGTACTTTAAAATGCAACTCACATTCCCAAAGGATTTCTATGCAATATTTTTTAAATAATGTGGGTTGCTTGTGAGGATTTTTAAAAAGATTTTCTTTTACTCTATCTGAATTATTTTTATATATAACTCAAAACAGCAAACATAGCTAATACTCCTTCTTTCTCCTATTTTCTCCACAACAACCCTGTGAGGTGGATTGGTTTGAGAGAGTGGTTGGTTCAAAGTTACCCAGCTGGTTTTCATGCCTAAGGTTGGACTAGAACTCACAGTCTCCTGGTTTCTAGCCTGGGCATAAAACCTAGACCATTTGAGTCTTTTCTCAGAAACTCTCTGAAAAGTTTTGTTTATAAAGAAGAAACAAATGTTTATAAAGTAACAAGTTACATTTCTTGAAATATGTCAGTTTAAGTGGCAGATGAAACAATAAATAATAGACTATTTATTTCATAAAAATTCAACAGCTATGGATTGTTAGGGGGAGTGTAAGGCTTTTGGTCCATACATCATCGGATCCAGTTTGAAGAGTTTTTCACTGCTATATTGAAATTATTTTACTGTGTTTTAATCTCTGTATGTCTCTGCTTTTTGGTTTTGGTTTCTCTGTCTTGCACCTCTGTATTGTACCTGCTATGTAGTATTTTTATGATAGGGCCAAAATCTTCTGTTCCTTTTGTTGTATGTATTTTTATGTTTTTTTCTACATTTGAAAGATTACTGAGATTCATATTTTTCCAAGGATTATATATATCAGTTTACATATGATATGATATAGAGAATATATATATGTATATATATATATATATATATATATATATATATATATATATATATACAACAAAGATCTCCTCACACTTCACCTCAAACTCAGCAACAAGATCCACCCCGCACTTTGGGACAAATCCAAACAACTTGCCGTCTGGCGAGCCGAAACACAGACCACCCTCAAGACAGACACACACACCAACAAACTCCGAAGACTACAAGAATGCCAGAAACAGACCCCTGCCCCCTCACAGCCACACATGAAACAAACAGTGCATAACATCTCAGATAGGATCCTCACCAAAGCCGAAACCAATGTCCTTTCCAAAGGATTCAACTTTGCAGTCGCTCCCAAACACATCCCCACTGAAACCATTATATGCGGAGTTGAAACCAGCCTGACCAAAATCAACCCCGACGACGCTAACAGAATCAGACTCGAAGTCACCAACATCCTCTGCACCAGCAAACCACCCAAAAGCAACTTACCCAAAGAGGAACAGACAGCACTACTTAACCTGAAAGAAGACGCTAGCATAATAATCCTACCAGCAGACAAGGGCAACGCCACAGTGGTTATGAACATATCTGACTACCAAACCAAATTAACCAACCTACTCCAAGACTCCACATACAAACCCCTAAACACAGATCCCACCACCTACCTTGAAAAAACCACTAGATCCAAAATAAAAGCCTCTCCCATCAGTGAAGAGATCCAGCAAAGAATCATTCCCAGAGAGAAATCATCCAGATGCCCTAAGCTCTATGGTCTCCCCAAGATACACAAAGAAGGAACCCCACTTAGACCTATAGTCAGCTCCATAGGCTCACCTCTACAAAACCTAGCCAAATTTCTCGCCAAACAACTACAGCCCTATGCAGAAACCATCACCTCACACGTAAAAAACTCATTCCAGTTCATAGAGATCATAAAGAAACAAAACTTACAGCCCAGCGACTTACTCGTGAGCTTCGATGTCATATCCCTCTTCACCCAAGTGCCAATCAAAGAAGCCTTGACAGCTATCCAAAACAAATATAACCCCCCCAAGCACATCCTAGATCTGACCAACCACTGCCTATCCAACACATACTTCATCTATAACGGACAAAAATACAAACAAATAGAAGGAGCACCCATGGGATCACCCCTCTCACCTGTCATTGCAAATCTCTACATGGAACACTTTGAAACCCAAGCTCTAGAAAAATCGGATCACAAACCCAAACTTTGGCTCAGATATGTAGATGACACCTTCATAATCTGGCCACACGGGAAAGAAAAACTGGACAACTTCCTCACACACCTCAACAGCCTACACCCCAAAATACAGTTCACCATGGAAACAGAAACCAACAACCAACTTCCCTTCCTGGATGTCTTAGTCTACAAGAAATCCAATGGCTCCCTAGGACACACCATCTACCAGAAGAAAACACATACAAACCGCTATCTGCACGCACTCTCACACCACCACCCAGCACAGATCAACTCCGTAGCCAAGACACTCATCTCCAGAACAAAACGCTTAGCTGACGAACAACACCTACAAACCGAATTACACACTCTCACTAACGTACTAACATCCAACGGATTCCAAAGAAATAAGATCACCAACCTAATTCAAAAAGAAACCCCCACTAAAATCCAAGACAGAGAACAAGAAAACGGCAAAGCCCTCCTTCCATAAAATAAAAGGCACCACAGACAGAATTAGCAAGATCCTCCACAAACACAACATCAAGACAGCATTCTGCACAAACCGAAAAATATCCACCATCCTAAGAAACCCCAAAGACAAAATTGAGTTAGAAAACCAAGGAGTATATGAAATCCCATGCACTGCTTGTCCCACCACATACATCGGACAAACCAACAGAAGAATAAGTGCACGCATTGAAGAACACAAGAACTCAGTCAGAAAAGAGGAACCAACTTCTTCCCTGGTCCAACACTTTAAAGCCACAGGACATGATATTGACTTTAAAAAGACCAGAACTATCGCCAAAACTGAACACTTCAACAACAGAATAATCAGAGAAGCTATCGAGATAGAAAAACGCCCACACAGCATGAATAAATGAGATGATACCTCCCGCCTACCAGCCATTTGGAAACCCGCCCTTAGTGACAAACGAGTCCTTAACACAAAGAATGACACCAGACCCACACTCACGAAAACCACACAGGATATCACCACCACACTTCCACGCAAAAAGCAAACCCAGACCCACACCGATGATGAGACACGACCACAGACCAGAAGCCAAACCAAAGCTGCACCATTGACCAATTTAAACCCCTCCAATCCATACATGAAGCAAACTGACACCCACCACGAAGATGTGGCACGACCACGAACGCGAAGCCAAACAACAGCAATGCAGCTCACCAGCTCAAATCCCCCTGCAACTCAGAGTAACCCGAGCACAGCCAAGCCCCCACCCAAACAGAGCACACCCCCAGCCAATCAGAGCACAGCCAACCCCCCATCCAATCAGAACACAGCCATGCTCCCACCCAATCAGCTCCCACCCCCACTGGCAGTTAAAAGGAGGAAACAGCTGCGATCACACATTGCTCCTGGAAGCACGAAGCCGAGAACACCAGCCTGAAGATGACGAATGAGACTTCGTCGAAACGTCGCCAAGACACTTCCAATTTTACGCGGGAGAAAACCCGAATAACCAAAGACCTACATACAAACACCCGCGAAAACCTCAGAAAACATATATATATATATGTATATATATATCTTCTTTGAATAACAACAAATCTTCTGGTCATTGGAGCCCACAGATCTGCTTTTTACCTGAGCCAGGGGTGGTATTACTTTATGGTACTATATCAATTTCTTTGGTTAACTGAAATGGAAATATACTGTAGCAACAGCCAATGCTGGAGTTTTTGTAAACAATTTCATGTCAGACAAGTAGTAGAAATTTCCCTCTTGATGTTTATGTACAAACATGCCCTAAATGTTCATCCTAAATGCAAGTCCTAAAGATGCTTACAAGACAGGGAGGGTGAATCAATATCCCCCTTTGGAATAATCAGTGAAAATGCAGAGATTAAAATATTTTAGCAAATAAGAATTTTAGATTGATCATTAGTCTGCATTAATATTAGTATTATTAGCATTAATTGAGAAAATAAGTTACTATCTTTAATGTGTTAGTGAAAACAGAACAAACTATATATGAGATAGATAAAATCCTCCGAGGTACAGAAGATAAAATTGATTTTAAAAAATTAAAATTATTTATTAAGATACAAATTGGAAGAAGAAGTAGTTAAAGAAAATATGATAATTTGGGCAAAAATTTTTGGATACAACATTGAATGAGATAAATGGGAGAAATTATGGAGCAAAAATTATAAACTGACAATGTGTATCCTATAAAGAAAATCTGTATAAAATGTTTTACAGGTGGCACTTGCCACCAGCCAGATTGGCAAAGATGTTTCCCAATACCTCACCAACATGTTGGAAATTCAAACACCAAAAGGGAACGTATTACCACATGTGGTGGTCCTGCCACAAAGCGAAACAATATTGGAGTAGAATCAGATCACAATTAGAAAAAATAATCAAACAAAAGATAAAGATGAGGCTAGGAACATTTTTATTAGGAATACTCCCATGGTCATACAAAAAAGAAATACAATATTTAATTATCCATATTACTACAGCAGCAAGAATAATCTATGCTCAGAATTGGAAAAATGATGATATACCATCCAAAGATACTCTGATCAGAAAAGTTTTGGAATGTGCAGAGATGAACAAATTAACAAAGGAGATACCAAAAAAAAGAGGAAACAGAATATTACTTAGTTTGGGTGAAATGGTATGAATGGTTGGAGGAGAGAGATAAAAGGAAGGGAAAAATTAAATAATGGTCGAAATAGGAGTTGAAGTATAATTGCTAATATGAGGAAACAAAAACTGTAGAAATAGAAGTGGGTACACAGGTATTGTTATGTATATGTGTAAATAAATAAATAAATAAATAAATAAATATTAGAAGTAAATAAAAGATATAGTAGAAATAAGGGAGGAAAAATGTATAAGTATGAAATTCTTGACTGATGCAAAACTTGAAACAGAAAAAGTGTTAAAGCTTTCTTTTTGTTTTTAAAAAATGTTTAATACAAAAAATTTTTTAAAAAGGAAACAGAACAAGTAGCATGTACAAGAATAAAACTGCAGATCCTATGATTCATTAGGATTTTTTAATATCAATATTTAGGATTTTCAAATTATGCATTGCCGTAGTCCTCAGTACTCTTCAATAATCAGAGTTGTGCATTTCTGTATCAAGCAGGCATAACTTCTAAAGCCATATGGATTTTTATATAGTTCTACTATGTATCAGAATTTTTTATATTCAACATTCCCTAAAATGCATTCTTCTTTGTCTGCAATCCTTTCCAATTATAACTGATTTCATACACAGACATTACAAATATACGAAGTTTTATAAATGATTTTCAATTAAGAATGGCATATGGTAATATATTTCATTGCTGTTGATAAAACAACTTTGCTGGCTTTGTAAAAAGAAAATTTCTAATTTAGAACATTGAAATACATGGTTTCTAATCCAGTCCAGGAAGGGGCATATGTTAATTTTAAAATACATCCTGAAGATTTTGTGTTGAATTTGTACTAGATAATTGAGACATGTTATATCTGACTCCCTCTCCCCCTCCTCTTTTTTTTCCAGTGGTTCTTCAGGTGTGCAGTCTTGTCCTTTACCCAATCAAGTTCATTGAAACTGTCAACTTAAGAATATACCATGAGTTCAACTGGGGCTATGGCCTGGCTTGGGGTGCAACTATATTTTCATTTGGGGGTGCCATACTTTATTGTCTGAACCCTAAGAACTATGAAGACTACTATTAAAGGAAACTTCTTCTTTTGTAAGGAAAGGAATAAAACAAGGATTGTCCTGTCTTTTATAAGTGTTTTTAGTACTTTTGTAGAGTGTCAAACTGTCTACTCCATTGATTTATTAGCCAATTCTTTTTGGCTATAACTACTGCAAACTCCTCTTTTAAAAAAACCTGGTACATTACATCTGCTACATCTGTAGTGAAATGAAAGAAGTGGCAGCTATAATAAGGAAGGTAATGGATATGAGAAAAAGCAGTTGTATTTGTTATAATCTATAGCACAAAAATGTGCAATTCCCTCTTTATATCATACATGGTGATATATATTGAAATATGCTGAAGTTTACCAACTTAGGCTCCTGTCTTGTATTGGTCCTGGGACCCTTACACAAAATAAACAACTGAATGACTAGATGCTGAGAGAAGACAACTGATTAGTACATGCATTCAGCAATTCTCAAACAAGAAAAAATTTGTACATTTTTCAGCCAGCTGTGGTATGTCCGTAAGTCAAAACTTAGGACATATTCTTCATTTTATGTGTTTGGACATTCAGCCTCAGCTGTAACCAAATTCTAGAAATAATGTGGAAAATGACACAAATCTATTGAGAATTTTTAAAGATGGGGGGAGCTGGGGAAATATGCACGAGTTACTTTTATCTTGATGCTATTTCATTTATAAGTACCACAGTAAAGTTTTCATGAGCAGTGTTTGAAAATGCTTTATAGAAGGCCGTTATTGATATCTCTGTAATTATAGAACTATGGAGATAGAACCTGACACCTTAAACTAATGATAGAATGCAGGCAAGAAGCTCTTAAATGACTGTCAATTTATAAGTGTCTTCTGCAACTATTGGTTAGGTTTACAATAATTAATTAAAATTAATATTGCTTGTCTACAGTTTAAAGTAACAGCAAATAAGTGCTTGAAATGGGATGAGATGTCTTCATCATAGTCATCACAATAAATCATGGATTATTATGTGACAAATGAGACACAATGAATTTCAGGTATGCACGGTACCAAGTTCCCATGTTTTACTCTGGCATGATTATATAAGAGGATATACATGGGGATTTTTTCCCTTAAGATTAATCGCAGCTTCCTATTTTATCCAAACTCGATAAACTGTGGTAAATTTTAACAATTAGCCAATTTAAAATTATGGATTCTGAAACTAGCTTTTGCAAACAAATCTTAGTTAATGTTAACTACATTTTTTCAACAGTAAACATTTAATTTAGATAAGTGTGACATTACTTTGGTTTTAAGTAAAAGGTTCTAATATACTCTGAGCAACACTAGGAAGATTGGAATGTCTGTAAGAATTTAAGCATCTCACCTAGCTTAGCTCTTAAGATGATAGATAATAGTTTGTCACAATGTCTAATGCTGCTGAGTGTTTGTTTGCCATAAATAAAATTATTTTGTGGATAAAAACAAACATTTTAAATGGAAACATCCTTAAAAATTAAGGCAATATTAATATATGTATATGTATAAATTACTGAGAGCAGTTGTTAATCTAACAAGATATTGTCAGTCTTTAATGATATATTTTGTAACATATATGACCATGGCTGATAAATATATTTCATTAAGGAGTGGGGAATAATATTACTATTAAACTCATTTGAAGTAAAACTAAAAAAAAGAATTGTAACACAATTTAGACATTCTATTTGAAAAAAGTACTAATGTGACAAATCCCCCTTTGGATATTTATATAACCAAAGTTAATTTGGGATGGGAAATTGAAATTGATTTACCCAGTATAACATTTATTTTTGTTTAGAAATGTCTTATTTGGATATTTTTCAATTCTGAAAATATTTTTATACAGTGTATATGGTTCTAATACACATTTTAAAACAATTATTTTTGTTATATGTAAATTAGAATATACCCTAGCCTGGCTCTTCTTTAAAACATAATATTTAAAACAATGGAAATGCTGCTCTGTGTTATTGCTCTGTAATGCAGAATTTCTTAATTTGAAAACCTCAAAGTAATAGACAATTATTGCAATGACAGAAAGAAAAATGGAGTGTCCTGCAAAATATAAATCTATTAATAAATATGTTTAAAGGTATAATTATTAACAAACAGATGTGGGGTTTTTTTTTAAAAAAAACTGAACTATGATTTTTACCCCAGTCTAGAACTTCCTTATGCTTTACACTTTCTGGGCAAACTCCACTCATCCACCCTATGTCACTGAAGCTTTAAAAAGTGTTGCTGTATATCCAGGTGGAAGGAAGTAGCAACCTGCATATTCAGGAGCAGGAACAACTGCCATGCCTTTGTGCTTCATGTAAAACAAATCATTGGTGTTATCTGCTTTTATTTATCCTTTATCCAAATTTATCCAATTTGCACCATAAATTGGGCTGGTAAGTAGCTGAGAAACAAAAGAAATATTTCATTGGAATTCCATTTTGAACCATTGAAACCATTGTAGAGAATGTTAAGAAGTAAAGAATGAATGGCTATATGTGACAAAATGTAACGAGCAGATTGGAAACCAAAATGTGCCAAGCTACCAGTGACGAAGGTTAAAGAAACCAAAGTATTGTGAAGACGTTATGTGTAATAGTAGTTCACTATTAGAAGAGAAGAGATGACATTCCAGGATTGTAGAGATGATGGCAAGCAATTTGAAGTAGAAATCAATATTTATTTCCATGTTGGCTAATCTTTTCCAGAAGTGGATATGTCTTAGCCCATACTGTAAGCTAGAGCCGTTTTAATGCACATTTCTGAAATTGCTGAATGGTAGTGAAGAAAAACCCGGGTTAAGTTACTAGCAGAATTCCCTGAAAATGATGGGAAAAAAATTAGTTTGATAGCTTAGAGACTTGCTCCCAGAACTGATATTGCTAGGCTAAGTATATCATTGATCTGATTTGATATCATGCAACTTTGGTTTCTTTATGTACAGCCACCTCTGAGTATGTATCATTTTGTTTTTGACTTTCTAATCCAGGGGTGTCAAACTGGCAGCCTGCAGGCCAGATGCATAATGTGCAGGCCATGCCCACCCTGTCTCCGCAAAGGCAAAGAAGTCATGATACGTCACATAACATCATGTGACATGATCAAGTTTGACACCCATCTATTTGGATGTCACAGATCTCTTATTTTTTTCACCATACTACAGCCTAGGAATCTTGCTCACTTTTAGATATGATCCCCATTGGAATAAAATGGAAATAACAATTACTGAATGCATTTAACTAATTAGATCAGAGGGAATGTATGTAGATAAAAACAGCTTGACAGATTAATTATTCTTCAGTTTAGGGACAGGTTTGTTAAATCATATTTCCAGAATAATACATTGGAAGAGGCCATTTAGGACATAGAATCCACCAGGGGTGAAATGGTACAGGTTCGCTTCAGTTTGGGTGAACCAATAGTAAAAAAAAGCTACCAGTTCGGGAGAACAGAGAGTTAGCTACTGGTTTAGGCAAACTGGTAGTTTAAAAAAGCTACAGGTTCCTTCGAACTGGTACTTCCGACAATCAGCTGTACACCGAGTCGTGCCTTTGTGGCCTCTGACCCGGCACCGAGCCTGCCCGGCTCCTTGGTTTTCCGAGGAGCTGAGGGAGATGAAGCGCCAGAAAAGATGCCTAGAGAGTAGTTGGAGGGCTAGTCGCTCCGAATCCAAGCGAACACTAATTAGGTCTCATATTAAGACTTATTTAGTGGCGATAAAAGCGGCAAAGTGTAATTACTTTTCCGCTCTTATTGCATCAGCAGATAATCGCCCAGCCGCCTTGTTTAGGGTGACTCGCTCCCTCCTACATCAGGGAGCGCGGGAGGACCCCTTGCAAGGGCAGGCTGAGGATTTTGCACAGTATCTGCACAATAAAATCGCTCAGATTCGGGAAGGCTTGGACTCTGACTGGGTAGATCCCGGCGGGATGACTGAGGCTGGTCTTGAGAATGTTATCTGGGACAAGTTTGACCCTGTGACTCCTGAGGACGTGGACAGGACCCTGGGGAGGTTAAACACAACCACATGTTTATTGGACCTGTGTCCCTCCTGGCTGGTACTGGCCACCTGGGAGGTAACACGAGGCTGGCTCCAGAGGATTATAAATACTTCATTGAGAGAGGGTTTTTTGCCTCCCACCTTGAAAGAGGCGGTGGTGAGGCCCCTCCTCAAGAAGCCTTCTCTGGACCCGGCTGTTCTGGCAAACTACCGTCCGGTCTCCAACCTTCGCTTTATTGCAAAGGTTGTCGAGAGTGTGGTTTCGCGACAGCTCCCACAGTACCTGGATGAAACCGTCTATCTAGATCCGTGCCAGTCCGGCTTCAGGCCTGGGTACAGCACAGAGACTGCATTGGTCGCATTGGTGGATGATCTCTGGAGGGCCTGGGACAGGGGCTGTTCCTCTGTTCTGGTCCTGTTAGATCTCTCAGCGGCTTTTGATACCATCGACCATGGTATCATGCTGCACCAGTTGGGGGGATTGGGGGTGGGAGGCACCGTGCTGCGGTGGTTCTCCTCCTATCTCTCTGACCGGTCGCAGTCTGTGTTGGCAGGGGGGCAGAGGTCGACCTCAAGGCGCCTTGCTTGCGGGGTGCCGCAAGGGTCGGTCCTCTCGCCGCTCCTGTTCAACATTTATGTGAAGCCGCTGGGTGAGTTCATCCATGGTTTTGGGGTGCGATGTCATCTGTACGCTGATGATACTCAGCTGTACATTTCCACCCCAGACCACCCCAACGATGCCCTCGAAGTGATGTCCCAGTGTCTGGAGGCTGTGCGGGTCTGGATGGGGAGGAACAGGCTTCGACTCAACCCTTCCAAGACCGAGTGGCTATGGATACTGGCGTCCCGATATAGCCAGCTGGTGCCATCGCTGGCTATTGGGGGCGAGTTATTGGCCCCTACAGAGGGAGCTCGCAACTTGGGCATCCTCCTGGACACACGGCTGTCTTTAGAAGAGCACATGACGGCCGTGGCCAGGAGGGCTTTTTATCAGGTTCGCCTGATACTCCAGTTGCGCCCCTTTCTGGATCGGGACTCCTTATGCATGGTCACTCATGCCCTTGTTACATCTCGCCTGGACTACTGCAATGCTCTCTACATGGGGCTCCCCTTGAGGAGCACCTGGAGGCTCCAACTGGTTCAGAATGCGGCCGCGCGGGTGATTATGGGAGCGACGGGGCGCTCCCATATAACGCCTCTCCTGTGTGAGCTGCATTGGCTCCCGATGGTCTTCCGGGTGCGCTTTAAGTATTGGTTCTCACCTTTAAAGCGCTCCATGGCTTAGGGCCAGGGTACTTACGAGACTGCCTGCTGCTACTGATAACCTCCCACCGGCCAATACGCTCTCACAGAGGGGGGCCTCCTCAGGGTGCTGTCAGTCAAGCAATGTCGGCTGGCGGCCCCCAGGGGGAGAGCCTTCTCTGTGGGGGCACCCGCCCTATGGAATGAGCTACCTCCTGGAATAAGACTGATCCCGGACCTTCGTACCTTCCGCAAAGCCTTGAAGACTTACTTATTCCAGCAAGCCAGCCTAGCTTAAATGGTTTTAAATTGGGATTTTGAATTTTATAGATTTGGGGTTTTAAATTGGGAGGCCGGTTGATTTAATATCTTTTAATTTATCTTAATTTTTGTATTGTATGTATTTTAATTCTGGCTGTCCACCGCCCTGAGTCCCTTCTGGGAGAAGGGCGGGATACAAATTAAATTATTATTATTATTATTATTATTATTATTATTATTATTATTTAGCGGGGTTTAGCAGGAAATCCTGCTTTCCAGCAAAGCTAAATCATGCGCCACAGCTGATCCCCCCTCGCTGTTTTACTTACCTTCCCAAGCCTCCTTTTGGCACATACTGTGCATGCGCGTGTGTGCAGCATGTGCCAAAAGAAGGCTTGGGAGGATAAGTAGAACAGCAGGGGGATCAGCTGTGCAGCGCAGTTTAGCTTTGCTAGAAAGCAGGAAATCCCCCCTCACTTCTACTTACCTTCCCAAGCCTCCTTTTGGTGCATACTGCACATATGCACATGCACACAGAGTATGTGTTTGGTGCGCACTGTGCATGTGCATGCAGCATGCATTTGGCACACAGCACACATGTGCAGCCACTGAACCGGTAGCAAACCGGTTTGGATTTCACCACTGGAATCCACCCTTTGTTCAGCACATGAATCCATGTCTCTATACAATTCATTTGTTAATTAATGAATCTTTAGAATGGTACATTATAACACTGTAATTTCATAATTGCATCTGTTCAGTTGATCCTGAAACATCCCTGCTAATTCAGTGGGTGGTACTAAAAGTCAGCTTTTGTATTTCCCTGGTTCAAGTACATGAAAGAACAACTTCTAGGAACATTTATATGAATGAAGCATTTCTCTAGATCAGTATTTCTAAACCTTGTCCACTTTAAGATCTGTGAACATTTTTTTGAATTCCCCAGCTGGAAATTCAACTGGGAGTTGAAGTCCACACAACCTTGCTAAGGTTAACAAACATTGATCTAAAGCTTTAAATCACTGGTATCTTCCAAATGTGTAGCTTGGTCACTTTAAAGACTTTATCAATTTCCCTCCATATGTCTGTGAATGTACATATTTCACTTCATTAATAATACCAATGAAGTATTGCCTCTACAATATCTCACACAGTATAGTCATTGTGGCCAGGGCTGCTAGCCCTCCTAGAGCCTCCGCTTCAGCAGATCCGGCCCCCTGGCAGAGCCCCAGGAGGCTCCAATGACCACTTGTGGGTGCAGGCAGCTGGCCACAGGTCCTCCCAGGATATCCCAGACCCATGCCATCGCCCTACTACTCTGGGCCTGGCTGGTTCTATAGAACACTGGGGACCCCCACCTCCATGAGTAGATCCCCTGCTGATAAGAGCCCCCTTTGACAGGAGCACAGAGGAGCTGGTGTTCTTCCTGAACCAGGTGTGGGGCCCACCTGGGATGGTATGCTCTGGCCTATCTGGATGAGGTGGCAATGGTGAATGTCATGACGGCCAACCCGAAAGAGGAGGTAGTGGAATGGGTGACAAGCTGACATAACAAAGACACAATGGAGCTGGGGAATATTGATGTCTTCCTGGATGAGTTAGAGGCAGGTTCTAAAACAAAACCCAAGCCCAGAAAGCAGAGTTGGAAATACGAGATGTTAGGCAGGGGAGCCAGCCGGTGAAGGAGTATATCCGAGCATTTTGGAGGGTTGCCAGGAAGCTAAGGTACTGGCTGGAGCGGTTGCTAGTCTATCATTTCAGAGAGGGCCTGAACCAGGAACTGTTCCATGCCTGCCTATCCCGGGGAGTGCCGAGAGCATCCGTGAGTAGTAATGAATGGCCATGGTGATAGACATCAACTTGAGGGAGTATAAGAGACTTAGCACCTCTGAGTCAAAGCTGAAAAGAAGTCTAGAGCAGCGCCAACTGGGACGAAGACCAATGTCCACCCCGGCGACTGCCCTCTCAGCCACCCTGGCCCACAGAGCATTCCAATGCAGCCAGCAGGGCCATATTGTAGCCAAGTGCCTGATGCCCTCTCCTCAACCACGAGAGAAGGTGCGCACTCAGGCTAAACTGAAGAAACTGAAGTGGAAGGGATGAGAAGTCAAATGTAACACACCAGGTCATAGAAGTCACCTCCCCTAGCATCAAGGGAGAGGGAACTCTGATCAAGGAGGACCAGCAACCAGCCTTTACAAGAGTGATGACGATGGGGAGAGTGACCTGATGGTAAGTGGAGCCATCCGCCCCTTCTCCATCCTGGTGAAGATCATAGCACTCAAATTGGGAGCTCAGAGGGAGTTGGAGGCACTCATACACTCAAGCTGTACCCATTGCCTAATGAGCATGCTGATGGTGCTGAGTCTGAGGATACAGATGAGGAAATTGACCCAATACATGAGGCTCGAACAAGTAGTTCTCTGATAGGGGGCTCCCCCACAACCCACCTAATGGAACATTTGTGGCTAGAAATAGGCCAACATCATGAGGTCATTCGCTTCATGATAGCACCAAAAATGATGGAGGTGGTGATCCTGGGACTGTCCTGGCTAAACAAGTGAGGCCCTACCATATGTGGCAGGAGAAAGGAAGAGGCTAGGGAGAGAGCTTTCTCCCATCCCCCATGAGAGGCCTTGAAGGAGAAGCCGAATGGCAGAGAGTGGGGGGTGCCGAACATTTAAAGGCCACCTCAGAGCAGCCGTCAGGACTTCCACTCATTCCTAAAGATTACAGAGACCTTGTGGAGGTGTTCAGTGAAGAGTGCAACGTCCTACTCCCCCGCCCCACTGGCCTACCGATTGTGCTATCAAGATCCTGCCAGGAGCAAAGCTCCCTAAGCCGAAAATGTACTCTGTGGACCCAAAAGAGATGGAGGAGCTGAGGAACTACATTGACAAAAACCTAGCCTAAGGCTTTATTCAGCTGGTCAAATCCCATGTGGCAAAGATGTTAACGGAGAAGAAAGACAGGTTGATGAGGCTGTGTGAGGATTTTAGGGTGATAAATGGAGTATGCATGGAGAACATAATGAATTCCCCAGCATTCACTGGAATTGAAGTCCACACATTGCTAAGGTTGACAAACCTTGAACTAAAGCTTTAAATCAGTGATATTTTCCAAATGCTTAGCTTGGCCATTTTAAAGACTTTATCAGACTCCCTCCATATGTCTGTGAATGTATACTATTTCACTTCACTAATAATACCAATGAAGTATTGCCTCTACAATATCTCACACAGATAACTAACACTTCCAGAAAACATTGTCTATCACAATCATTTTCACCAAGCTGCTTCATAAAGTGTTCTTTTCATAATGTACTAAATAACATTATGGTCCATATGTTTGCATGATAAATGGTATGTGCAGTGGAAATTGTAGGTAGAGAAGGTACTGAATGGGAATACCTAAAAGATTTTTCAGTTCAATGAAAATTCATGGTGTACCATTAAATCAGGCTCATATACTTTGATTTAGATGAGTCAGTCTATTTTGAAAAATATATAGCTTTAATTTGTAAATTATTTCATATAATAGTATTTAATACTTCTATTAAATCAGAGATGAGACTCCTAAAGTACATGTCCCTGTAGCTTTAACACCACAGCCAATTTTAAAAGACAATACTAAAATTCTTTAGGATTTGTAAAGTCTTACAAATTCATATATTATTAGAATTTATAAAAGCAGTCACCTAGATATGAAAAAGCCCATTAAGTTAGCTATAAGAAGCATTGTAAGATCCTAATTCTTGATTTTTAACTTTTAGTTCATTTTGTTATTACCTTAAGTTCACATTTTCCTGCTCATTTACACCTTTTAAAGATAATTATTTCAACAATTTAAAAACTAAATATAAGTATGTGCATGTAGCATAATAAATATTTTTTCTATCTACTGATTAAACATTTGTTTCTGAGAAAGATTATATTTTGTGTATAATTATTTTGTATTAAAATGTTGCACCAGCACTTCACTTTCATTTGGTCTCCTGTCACCAACATAAAAATATGAATCAGACATCATTTGCTTTATATTGCACACACGCACACACTTTTAGCCAAATTTCAGCTAAGGCTAGATATTTATATTTTTTAAGCTATTAAATATCTATCAAATGCTGATAAATGCACCTTTATTGGATTTCTTGCATAACTACCTTTAATTTTTGTAAGGTCAATATGTAAATTATAAAGATGTAATTAAACAGATTTAAGTGTTTGAAATTGAAGTAATATACACAGAAGCACACCTGGATTAGCATATAAACTGTACTGTTATTATTAACATGCAATGAAATGATTGAAGACTGAAATTTAATCTTAAAAATAATAATATCCAGACTATATTTTTGTACAGAATAGTACATTCAAATATATTATCCCTTTATGTACTAAATAATACCTAAAACTGTGCCTAGAAATTTTATTTTTGTCTCAATTATGAAAACTGAAATATTCTTCATGTTGTTGATGAATACATTTGTTTAATTAATATTTTTATAACATATTCCAAAAAGGTGTTACAATTACTAAGTGATACATCAATAGTTGGTGTATCTAAGTTATGGAAAGAGATATAACAGAACTTTTTTAAAAGCAAAACTTAATGGCAGTATATTTTTTCTTTTAATATTATAAATATTATATTACTATTTCACAACTTTTGTAGCTTACATTAAGTTGTATGTTGAAAAAATTAATAAAACACTATTAAATGAATGAAATTCACTTTTTGCCTTGTATTAAATTTTACAACCAGAGTAACAAAACCATCCCAAATAATAAAAATGATTTAATGAAAATGGTTTGAAATAATGCCAAATGATTTTCAGTTACAGTATATTCTAATGGTTGTTTCTTGATCTTCTAAAGTTAAAAAATGTACAAACTCCATTTAAATATTGTCAGGAAAGCCAAAATAACACTAAATAATCACTTTTTGATTTCTACATTTAAGGGTTCCGTTTCTTTCATCAAAAGACATATGTAAATACTCATATGGATACATGAAGACTGAAGTTCTTGAAAGTAGAGGGGAAGGTCTATAAACATTTCCATTTAGCTGGATACAGCAGGAGTGTCTGTGAAATCACAAAGCTTAACCCTTTCCATAATTTTAATTCATGTGTAGGGATAAATTCCTACATAGTTATCTGCTTCATTAGTAATTATGTCTCCTTGGCCATTTGTGAATGGAGTTGAGCAAGGAGTCATTTAGCCGAATATCATGCTTAGACTGTTGCTTAAAAATTTGTTACAGCTCATAACATTTGCACAAAGATAGAGACTGTATTTGCCATTGATTATTTGTCATGGAAGCGTATTCAAGAACTAAAATAAAGGCACAATACAAATCAAAAATCAAATCTCATGGAAAGTTTTATGAAACATACACAAAATTATTTTCCATTTACCGTATATACTCGAATATAAACCGAGTTTTTCAGCACATTTTTCAAGCTGAAAAAAGCCCCCTCGGCTTATATTCAAGTCACGGGGGAAAAAATGCCTTTTTCCCTGCAACCGTTTTGGCTCCCGGGATTGCAGAGAGGCTTGCACAGCAACAGTAATGCAATCCTCGGTGACATATCTAAATTTATATTCAAAAGTGCTCTAATTTCTCTAAACACCATGTCCCATATTTTTGTGCACTGTCACAATCCCACCACGTATGGTTATATGTTCCAACGTCTTTCTTGCACCTCCAATGAATATTTGTATATTTACCATCTATTTGATTTAATTTAAGTGGTGTTAGGTACCACCTCTATATCACTTTATATCCATTTTCCTTAACTCTAACTGACATATTCTTATGTACTCTTCTATTCCAAATATTTTTTCAATCATTATCATTTATTTCTCCTAAATCTGATTCCCAAATTAATTTTAAACCTTTTGCCTATATATTTTCCCAATTCTTCCTTTACCTATATATTCTTCATTCACCTCACATTCTTTTATAATCATTTCAAATTTTGTTAACTATCTATCTTTCTCCTCAAATCTTTCTTCCACTTTTATCCATTTCTCGAATTGTATTAAATTCAATCAATTTAATTTAATATCTGATAAAACATTCTTTAGTTGTGTTATATTCTTTATCTTGTTCTTCCAGTCTTTCCATTTATATATCTGATTTTCTTTTAGTTTACTAATCCATTCTTTCAATTCAATCTTAGAGAATTTCTCCATTTCCACCACCTGTGTTAAAGGAGAAATTCCTGGCATTAACCGATATCTCCATTTATTCCATAGTTCTATCAAATTTATTAAATTTATTAAAAAGGGATTTTGAATCATTCTAGCAATTTTTAATAGCCTTTTTAAACAAATATGTTTCTATAGGATCACCCATTTCCCTTAATTCTTTCAACTCTATATCCCTCCATATTAAATCTTAGTTAATACTAAGTTAACCCATATACTTTCCCATGTATCAATTGGTATTACTTCCCCTATATTTTGCGCCCATTTTATCATACAATCCTTAACTAATTCAGTTTCTGAGTTTATTTCCACTAATGCATTATATACCCTTTTTATATGCCTTTGGCTTTGATCCCTAATTTGTTTAATTAAGTTCTCATCCTGACACAAAATACCCATTTTTTGATCTTCTATCCATCTGGCCTGTAGCTGGCCATATTGAAACCATGTCTCGGCCTGTCGTCCCGCCCGAGCTTGATGTGAAAAAACGACTCCACACTTTAAGAAGGAGTAGCCAGAACTCTTTAGTGGAACACAGCCAAAAGCAGCAAGGCAAAGTAACGAACAAGCCGGAAAAATTAATAAAGTCAGCGCTACCGGAGGCAGCCAGGTGGCGCTATATATATGAACTTGGCATAAAGCAAACCTAACATCCGGCAAATAAAAGAACCTCGGGACATTCCCCTCCCTCCACAGCTGTTTGGCAGTACCGCGCCTCTGTTCACGTCACAGAAGCGCGTTTAGGAAAACGTTAACAGCCACGCCTCCCTGCCGTTGTCTCCGCTGCTACTGGCTTTGTTTGTAGCTGCCTCCTGCTGTGAAGTGCCGCTGTGAGTGTCGCTGTAACTCTGTAAGTCCGACAGCTCTGGCTGCGTTCTGCCTTTTCTAATCTCCGTCCCCCCCCATAAGTGATGGCGAGCCTGTTCACGGCTCGACACCATGTTTTAATCACTCTTTCCTCTTTTAATTGTTGAATAGTTTTTAGTTGGAATACGTTTCCATCCCTATATAGAAGTTCTTTATATGTAATCCTATCTTGTTTTTGCTCTATGCTTAAATTCTCTATCATGTGTCTGGGTATTGTCCAAATTGGTAACTTATCATTTAATTTATATCGATATTTCTTCCAGACACGTAACAGAGCACTTCTTAATATATGACTTTTAAAAATAGTATCCACCCTTTTATCATACAATAGATAAGCATGCCAGCCATAAACCAGGCCGTACCCCTGTATATTTAATACACTGTCCTCCGTTAAATTAACCCAATCACTAACTGCTGATAGGACAGCCGCATCATAATACAACCCTAAGTTAGGCATTTTGAGGCCTCCTCTTTCCCTGGCATCCTGCATTATTCTCTGTTTTACTCGTGGTTTCTTCCCTGCTCAAACAAAAGTATTTACACCTTTTTGCCACTCCTTCAGATTTTTATCATTTTTAAGTATAGGTATCATTTGAAAAAGGAACAGAAACTTCGGCAAAACATTCATCTTAACTGCGGCTATCCTTCCCAACAGTGACAATTGCAATTTTTCCCAACTTTGCATCTCTACTTGTACTTTATGCCATAATGGTTCATAATTATGCTGATACAATTTCGTATTTGTTGTCAGGATATTAACCCCTAAATACTTAACCTTTTAACAACTTCAAATCCTGTTATAGTTTCCATCTCCTCTTTTTGTTTTACCATCATATTTTTAGCTATTATCTTTGTTTTGGCTGCATTTATTTTAAAACCCGATACTTGTCCATAATCCTTAGTTATATCCATCAGAGCCTTAATAGATTGTAATGGTTGGGTTAAGGTAACCACCAGGTCATCTGCAAATGCACATAATTTATAATTGTGCTACCTAATTTTGATTCCTGTTATGCTTTCTGATCCACGTATTTTATTCAGCAATATTTCTAATGATAAAATAAACAACAATGGAGACAAAGGACAACCTTGCCTTGTACCTTTTTCTATATTAAAATTATCAGTTAAGCCTCCACTAATTATTATTTGAGCTGTTTGTCACTGATATATTGCCTTAATTGATTGCACAAAATGATTTCCAAACTTCATCCTTTCCAATAAGTTAAGTAAAAATTGCCAATTCAGTCGATCAAACGCTTTCTCTGCATCTAAAAATATTAACGCTGCAGTGACCTGGTTATTCCTACCCAAATACTCCAATATATTTACAATGTGTCTTACATTACTTTTCATTTGTCTGCCACTTATAAAACCTGTTTGATCATAATATATCATTTGTTGCATAACTTTCATTAATCTATTTGCTAATACTTTAGCAAAAATCTTGTAATCTGTATTTAATAGTGATATAGGCCTATAATTTTTTGGATCTAAATGATCTTGTCCTTCCTTTGGTATTAAAGAAATAAAAGCTGTCTTCCAAGATGGAGGTACCACTCCACCTTGTTGTATATTATTAAATAATTGTTTCGATGGGTCCGCCATCTCTACCTGTAAATTTTTATAATAAACCGCTGTCGAACCATCCATACCTGGGGCCTTACCAGATTTCAGTTCTTTAATTACAGACGTAATTTCTTCAGAGGTTATTGGCTGGTTTAAAATATCCCTCTGTTCTTGTGTAGCTAACAAAATATTCTCGTTCTGTAAGTATCTGTCTAAATCTATATCTTGAATTTTATCAGCCATATATAATTTTGAGTAAAATTCTAAAAAAGACTTCTTTATCAATTCTTGCTGATAAACTTTTTCCCTTTGTATTTTATTTTTTCTATTGTCCTTTGGCTCTGCTTTTTTCTCATCAAATACGCTAACCACCTACCCGGTTTATTAGCATTACAAAATGTATTATGTTTAGCATATTGTAAATTAGTTACTGTTTGATCTGCTATCAACATGTTAAATTGTCCTTTAAGTAATTTAATTACCTCTTTAATTTTATTATCTACTGGATTCACTATCAACATTTGTTCTTTTTTCTTTATTTCATCCTCTAGCAATTTTCTTTTTTCCCCCTGCTTCTTTTTGAATTTGTTGTTCAGATATATCAAAATACCTCGCATGTATGCTTTGCTTGCATCCCACACCATTTCCACAGGGGTACCCTTTTGCATATTTATAACAAAAAATTCTTTCATAAATCTTTTATATTCCTTTACATTTTCCTCATATCTAAACAAATTTTCATTTAACCTCCAGGACCATTTAGGTCCCTTCCCATACTCTATTTCTACCCAGACTGGGCTGTGATCAGTTAACATTCTTGGGAAAATCTTTGTGGTCTTCACCCTGGGGAAAAGATCAGTAGTTATTAAAATAAAATCAATCCTGGAAAAGGACAGATGTCGGTCTGAGAAAAAAGTAAAGTCTTTTTCTGTTGGGTTTCTCTCCCGCCAAACATCCTTCAATTCCCAATCCTCCATCAAATCAAAAAAAGATTTTGGCAATTTTGCTCTTGTAAAAAGACTTTGTTTAGGTCCCACCTTATCTTCCTTTACATTTATAATTCCATTCCAGTCACCGAGCGAAATGCACGATTTATAATTCCATTGTGTCAGCTTTACTTGTAATAGTCTGTAAAAAGTATCCTGTTGTTGATTTGGTGCGTAAATTCCCACTATGAGTACTTTCATCCCTTTTATTAGTACTTCTATTGCTAAAAATCTTCCTTGGTCATCTGCTTCAATTAATTTTGCAATTAAGTCCTTCTTCAGGTAGATAACTATACCATTTTTCTTATCTGGTGCTGCTGCAACATAATGTACACCCAATCTTGTATTTATTAAGTATTTTGGATCTTGTAATCTAATATGAGTTTCTTGTAAACAAATTACATCATTTTTAAATTGTTTAAGATAACAAAATATTTTTCTTCTTTTCTGTGGTGAATTCAAACCATTAACATTCCAGGTTAGGAACCTAGTTCCCATCCTTAAATCTCTGAAGCCTTTGGAGCATTTGCTGGTTTTCACGCCTTAATTGACCTTTGGGTCTAGCTCCTCCCACAGCTTCTGTTTTGGTAGTTTCTTGTGGAACCATCTGTAATTGTTGCAGTCTTAGCTCTTCTTTACGTTTAGCTGTTGCAGCTCTAGTCTGTCTTTGATCCTTTGGTTCTACTGGTATGTCAATCAACTGTATCTGAAGAAGGTCTTCTTGGCTGGTCGAAATTGCAATGCCCCCCTGTGCTATTGCGAGCAAGTCTTCTCTCTCCTGTGGTCCCTCCTCAATTAGTTGTTTCTTGCCTTTAATTTTGGGTGATTTTGGCCTTCCAGCCTTTAATACATTTAAGTAGAAATCTCTTGCTTTCTCCACTGTGTTAAGCCTGTATCTTTCTCCAGAATAGTTAACCACTATACCGGCTGGAACGTCCCATCTGTATTGTATCTGGCGATTTCTCAACTCATCCACCAGGAAAGAGTACTCTCTTCTAACTCTTAACATTTTCGGGGGGATCTCCTTCATTGTCATCACTTCTTGTCCATCCACTTGAAGCTTGTTTTTAAAAGTGGCCTGTAAAATTTCATTACGTATACGTCTTGTGGTAAAATATATTACAATGTCTCTAGGTAAATGTTGCTGCCTGGCCACCCATGAGTTGACTCTGTATAGCTTGTCAATTTGCCAGTCCAGCTCGCGCTTCTGGTCCCCCATCAACTATGCCAGTGCTGTTACCATCTTCTCTCTCAAGTTTTCTTGTTTATTTTCCTTCACTCCTCTTATTCTTAAAGCAAACTCCATTTCTCTGTATTGAATCATGGTCACATCAGCCTCAGATTGCTCAATTTTTCCTTGGGCCTGCTCAAATTTACTATCCAGAATTTGGCTGGCCTCTTTTACTTCTTCAATTTTATCTTCCAACATTTCAGCTTGCGCTGCCAACCCTTGAAATGCATAGAGTATATCTTCCTTAATCTCATTATTCCGTATTAAAATATCATCTGACACTGCTTTAATTTTTTGCTCAATCACTGCTGTAAGCCCTTCTGTCCTCTCCTCAATCACAGCTGTAAGCTTCTTCTCTGTAGCTTTTAAAGCATCTTTCAAAGTATTTTGCAGCAATTCAAGTGTTAAAATCTGTGGTTCTGTTTGAGGGGTAGGAGCTTTTGAAGTATGAGCAGGGGAACTGCCAGCACTGCCTGGCCCCTTTGTAGGGAGAGTCTTTACTACTGGAGGTCTCGTAGCCATCTTAAAGTTAAAAAAGAATTTTTGCCCCCTTTCCTTCTTTCTTCCCTTTTCTCCTTTTATTTAAAAGCAGCCAAATAAAGAAAACAATTTTTCACTTTGCTCAGAACAATCTTTAAAAAAAATTCCTCCTTCTAGCACAGAAACAGTCACTTCTATTCTACAAATAGAGGCTCTATCTGCATTTCAAAGTCACTTTCACTTTCACACCCTTTCAAGCCTCAATCACCATTTTGTATCTAATTTGTATCTTTCTTATATTTTCTTTCTATAATTCCCAGTTAGAAAAATTCTGGTTTGACTTCTATATTTGTTGACAAAATTTCTTCCCACCAGTTCTTTAGTAAATTCCAAAATTTTTGCGCCTTTGGGCATTCCCACCACATGTGGTTGTAATTCCCAATGGTCTCTCCACACTTCCAGCATATTGAGGATTCATTCGTGCTAATCTCGGGGGGGTGGGGTGCGGGGAGGTGCCACCTATAGAACACCTTATAGAGGTTTTCCTTATAGGAAGTTGCTAGTGTGATTTTTAAATTTTTTCCCCATAAACTTTGCCAATTGTCCAAATCGATATTGTGCCCAAAATATTTACACCAAATTATCATTGTTTCTTTCACCTGTTCCTCAATCATATCTTGTTCTAATAAATATTGATAAAGTTTACTTATGGTCTTGCCTTCCTTGCTAAATAAAATTTTATCTAATTCTGATGATTCTTGCTTTATGCACCATTCCTTTTTATCTTTGCTAAATTTAGATTGAATTTGGAGGTACGCCTATCGTTCAAATTCAATTCCTTCTTCCTTTAAAGTGTTTCTCGCTTTTAATTCTCCTTTCTCATTCAAAATATCTTTATAAGTGACCTCTTTAGGAGTCTCTAGGAGCCTCTCTAGGAATCTCTAGGAGCCTCTCTAGGAGTCTCTGGAGACTAGGGACAGCAAAAAACAACACTTCCTGTCCCACTGGGAGTCAGGAAATGGGCCCTTTCAGCCTCCGTAGGGCCTCCAAGGTAATGAGAAAGGCTGTTTTCGCCCTTCCCAGATAAATAGAGAGGATCTGGAACCAGGTAAGAAAGAAAAACAAGCCTTCCCCCCAGAAGGCCCAAAAATCAGTTGGCAGGCACGCCCATGCGCCCCAGAGCTGAGCTGGCATGCCCACTAATATGGCTCCGCATGCCACCTGTGGCACACGTGCCATAGGTTCGCCATCACGGGCCTATAGTCCTGTGTTTTTAAGATGCATCAACTCACTTAGCCAAACCAAGGCAGCTGCCTGATAATACTTTGTCCTGTCTGGCAGGCCAAATCCTTCTCTTTCTCTAGCATCTTGTAATAATTTGAATCAGATTCTCGGTCATTTCCCTTGCCATATGAATTTTGAAATGAGTCTGTCCAAATTTATAAAAAAAAATCTTTTTTGAGCCGAATTGGTATGCATTGGAATAAAAACAACATTTTCGGAAGGACATTCATTTTGATGGTGGCTATCCTGCCCATTAAAGATAGCTGTAATTTTTCCCATTTTTCCAAATCAGACCTAATTTGTGCCATTAATTTGTTACAGTTATCTTCTTTAAGTATGATGCATCTCGCTGTCAATTGAATTCCCAAATATCTTACTTTTTTCGTAGTCTGAATATTTATCTTTCCCTCCAATTCTTTTTTTCCCCCTCTTCGGTCTTATTTTTAACTATCATTTTTGTTTTATCCTTGTTTATTTTCAGGCCTGCTACTTCCCCATAGTGCTCCAGCACTTCCATCAGCCTAAGACCAGATTGTACAGGCTCTTCAATAATAAATACAAGGTCGTCCGCAAATGCCTGTACCTTAAAACTTTCTTTTCTTACTTTTAAACCTTTGATTTGTTTGTCTTCGCTAATTGTACTAATTAAGGCCTCTAGTGACAAAATAAAGAGCAGTGGTGAAAGCAGACAACCTTGCCTTGTGTCTTTATGGATTAAAAAGTTCTTTGTGGTTTCCTCGTTTATCACCACTCTGGCTTCTTGTCTGGAGTAGATTGTTTTAAACATCTTTATAAATTTCCCCCAAAATCCATATATTTTAATTGTTCTAATATAAAATCCCATTTAACATTATCGAATGCTTTTTGCATGTCGATGAATATCAACACCATCTGTTTTTCATTGTGGACTTCATAGTATTCTATCGTATCCAAGATAATCCTCGTCAGGGTGGCAATTAATCCCATTCCCCTTTGGGTAATTGCACCTAAGTAGAGACGGATCGTGACTTTTCCTTGCAGTAAACTTTTTAAGAAAAATAAACCCGAGATTTTATTTATTTATTTATTTATTTTATTCAGTTTATATGCTGCCCTATCTCACAGTGGACTCAGGGCGGCTCACAACAATAAAACACAAGCCACAATATAAAATAAGACTAAAATCTAAAAATTTAAAATTAACCCTTAAAACCCAATCATCAGTCCAAGTCAAGGGATCTGAAAAGCCAAGTTTTTAATTCACGGCAGAAGGTGCGAAGGTCAGCGCTAATCGGAGCTCCAAGGGGAGTTGATTCCAGAGGGTGGGTGCCCCCACCGAGAAGGCTCTACCCCTGGGGGCCGCCAGCCACCACTGTCTAGACGATGACATCCTGAGTAGGCCTTCTCTATGGGTGCAAACCGGGCAATGGGATATCGTTGCTGGCTGTAACTGGTCTGCCAAATATCCTGGTCCTAAGCCATGTAGGGCTTTATAGGTCATCACCAGCACCTTGAATCTCACCCGGAGGGCAACCGGTAGCCAATGCAAACTGTGCAGGAGGGGTGTAACATGGGAGTATCGGGATTCTCCCATCACAACCCGCGTGGCTGCATTTTGCACCAGCTGAAGCCTCCGAGTGGTCCTCAAGGGCAGCCCCATGTAGAGAGCATTGCAGTAGTCAATCCGTGAGGTGACCAGTGCATGAGTAACTGTGCGTAGAGCATCTCGGTCCAAGTAGGGATGCAACTGGCACACCAGACGTATCTGGGCGAATACCCCCCTGGTCACGGTCGTTACATGGTCTTCTAAGCTCAACTGTGAATCCAGAAGGACACCCAAGTTGCGCACCCTGTCTACAGGGGGCAAAACTTCACCCCCTATATCAGCGATGGCACCTCTCCCCTGAACCGAGATGCCGGTACCCACAGCCACTCGGTCTTGGCTGGGTTGAGTTGCAATCTGTTTCTATCCATCCAGACCTGTACCACTTCCAGGCACCGGGCCATCACGTCGAAGGCATCACGGGGTTGGTTCGGGGTGGAAATAAAAAGCTGAGTATCATCAGCATACTGATGATACCTCACCCCAAAACCACGGATGATCTCCCCTAGCGGTTTCATATAGATGTTGAACAGGAGGGGCGAGAGGACCGACCCCTGAGGCACCCCACAAGTGAGGGGCCCCAAGGTCGATCTCTGCCCCCCTGCCAATACCGCTTGCGTTCGACCTGAGAGGTAGGAGGAGAACCACCATAGAACAGTGCCTCCCACTCCCAACCCCCTGAGGCGACGCAGCAAGATACCATGGTCGACGGTATCAAATGCCGCCGAAAGATCCAATAGGACCAGAACAGAGGAATAACCTCTGTCCCGGGCCCTCCAGAGATCATCCACCAGCGCGACTAATGCCGTCTCCGTGCTGTACCCAGGCCTGAAACCCAATTGGTATGGGTCAAGGTAATTTGCTTCATCCAGGACTAGCGGGAGCTGACGTGCAACCACATTCTCAACAACCTTCGCTAAAAAGCGAAGGTTGGAGACTGGATGAAAATGACTTAATACAGCTGGATCCAAAGCCAGCTTCTTGAGGAGGGGCCTCACCACCACCTCCTTTAAGGTGGTCGGGAAGTTTCCCTCCCTCAAAGAAGCTGCTATCACCACCTGGATCCAGCCTCGTGTCACCACCCGGGCTGAATAAACCAGCCAGGAGGGACACGGGTCCAACACACAGGTGGCTGCACTCAGCTTCCCCATGATCCTGTCCACTTCCTCTGGGGTAACAGAATCAAACTTCTCCCAAAGCACAGGACCCGCTGTCTCACCCCTTCTGACTCTGTCCAGTCAGAGTCCAAGCCGTCCCGAATCTGAGCGATTTTGTCTGACAGGTTCTGACCAAACTCCTTGGCTCGTCCCTCTGATTTAAGAGGGAGCGGGACACCCTGAACAGGGCAGCTGGGTGATTCTCTGCGGACATGATGACATCCGTGAAGTAGCGGCGCTTTGCCGCTGCCAACTCCACCAGGTAAGCCTGTGTGGCCGACCTTAACTGAAATCGGTCGGATTCGGAACAGCTGTCTCTCCAACAGCTCTCTAGGCCTCGTCTATGCCGCTTCATCCCCCAGAGCTCCTCAGTGAACTAGGGAGCCAACCGGGGTCTAGGATGAGTGAGAGGCCGCAAAGGAACGGCCCGGTCCAGAGCCCCAGCAGCAGCCTCTTCCTAGGCCTCCACCAGGGTCGTGGCCGGGGCACGGGAGTGAGAGAGGGGGATCATCCCAAGCTCCTTCTGGAACCTCTCGGGGTCCATCAGGTGCCTGGGGCGGAACCAGATGGTCGGTTCTGCCTCCCAGCGAGGAGGGGCGGCATAATGGAAGCCTAGCCAAAGGAGATAATGGTCGGTCCATGACAGGGGATAAATAGAAGGAGATCCCCCACGAACTCATCCCGCCACTGCTCGAGACAAAAACCAGATTGGGTGTGTGCCCCCCCCCCATGAGTCAGGCCCTGGATAATCTGAGTCAGGTCCACAGCTGCCATGGAAGCCATGAACTCCCAAGCCGCACCTGACGCCACACCCAGGGATGGCAGATTGAAGTCCCCCAGAACAATAAGTCTGGGAAACTCCACCACCAGCCCCGAGAGGGCGTCGAGCAGCCCGGACAGAGCTGTTGATACGCAGTTGGGAGACAGGTATGCAATCAACAAGCCCAACTGACCATATGGGCCCCACCTCATGAGGAGGGCCTCACATCCATCAATCTTAGGAGCAGTGACCTCCCGCGGACTAAGGACCTCCCTAATAACCACCGCCACCCCCCCTCCAGTCCCCTGGGCCCTTGGCTGGTGCAGCATCGGAAACCTGGTGGGCACAATTCAGTCAGAGGGACAATTCAGTCAGAGGGACACCCCCCTCTGAGCCCAACCAGGTTTCTGTAATGCATGCCAGGTCTGTGGTTTCCTCCTCAATCAAATCACAAATGAGGGGAGCTTTATTGACCACAGACCTAGCATTAAAATAGACCAGCCTAAGCCCAGGGACCCAATCCCTCAAACCCCCAGGAGGTCGGATAGAGGTCGGAGATGCATTCTAATAAAACACATTTTATTATAAAGAAGTAAAAACATTTTACTAGCTAATTAGTTACATCTTGGCAGCGTTCCTGCCATACTTCTTGGCAGGTGAACAAAGAAAATAAGAAGAAAGTGAAAGTATGTGGACATGTGCAGTAGCTTAGTGATAAGGTTCTGAACAGTCTATGGTAAATCTTAGAGTTCAAGCACAGCTGGCAAATACAAAAACGCAGTGACAATCCCCTTCTTTGCCAGTTGAGCGGACATTAGGTACCTCATCAAATAAGGCACATCTTCTTACGCAGATACTCATGTTGAGCTGCCGGAAGCAGTTTGTTGAACATATCAGCAATCTAATCATGTGTAGATACATACCGCAATTTAACAAAACCTTGTTTCACTAATTGATTTGTTTTAATAATGGATGTCAATGTGTCTAGACCTAGAACCTGTGAAATGTGATTCAGAAATATAAACCACCAATTAATTGTCTTCCATCACAGTGATTGGTCGAATCGGACGTGTCCAGATATCTGTGACCAATGCATCAAACCATGTTAGAGAATTACATGCATCCGAAACACAAGCATATTCAGCTTCAGTAGATGAACAAGAAACAAAAATCTATTTACGCACTTGCCAATAAACAGGACATCCTCAAGAACATCATATAACCTGAAGTACTTTTACATGATTTCTTATCACTCGCCCAATCAGAATCTGCATAACAACATAATTCTGCATAATCAGTATGTGTGGGTTCTAACAATAACTTCATATGTTTAGTGTGCTTTAGGTATTTCAATAATTTCTTAACGCATGTCCAATGAAACTGTTTTGCCTTACCTACGTGTCGAGACAAGAGATTAACACTAAGTGCAATTCAGGACTTGGTTCATGTGTCAAGTTGTGAAAATCTGTTTGCATGGGTGTCTTTGTTGTGTTAGCATCCTTCATGTTGCAATGATACAAAATTTGTTCAATTTTATCTTCTTGTGAAAGACTAAACCCCTTCTGTGTTTTGTCAATCTGAACACCTAAATAAGTGCTAACATGACCTAAAGATTTCAATGTGAAGTATCTCTGCAAAGCTTTGGCAAAATTTTCACTCATTTGCTTATTTGGACCAATATAAACAATGTCATCAACATAAACAAGAACTATCTTATATGTATTGTTAGATCTTTTTGTGAACACACACTCATCAGTTTCGGACTTAATAAAGCCCATTGAATTTAGTTTGTCAGTAAGACATAAGTACCACATTAAACCAGACTGTTTCAGACCATAAACACTTTTTTGTAGAAACCAGGTATCCCCTTGCTGTCGGAACCCTGGAGGACCTCTCACATAGATCTCTTCATCTAGGTCAGCATGTAGATAAGCCGTGTCAATATCAAACTGGAAAACTTCTAAACCAAGAATAGTTGCAGTTGCTAAAGCAATTTTTACACTCTCAGTTCGGACTGTCAGTGAGTAGGTATTTGTGTAGTCCTCAGGATGATGCTGAGCGAAACCCTGAGCTACAAGTCTGGCCTTGTACAATGACTCACTGTTTGGCTTCTTTTTGATTCTGTAGACCCATCGAGTGTCAATGACCCTTTTGTTTGCTGGAGGTTTTGCAGGTGTAAACACTTTAAGTTTCTTTAGACTGTCCATTTCATCCTGCATTGCCTCATACTATTTCTCTTGCTCTGAATCAGGAAGATGCTTGATTTGTGTGAACGTATCAGGTGGAAGTGTAACATTGCAAATCAAAGGAAAGGGTGCTTTTCTTAGTTGCCACGAATATCGCTGTGGAGGGTTGGTATTTGCTGTTGGTATGTAATAAACATCAGGGATGAATGCATCGAGCTCTTCAACATAAACAGTTCCTTTTCCTTTGACCTGACAAGGATGATTGGAAAAAGAATAAAGTTCACATAGTTCAGGTTCAGGCTCGTGCATCTCTGTGAGAAGTTCCTTTCTGTAGGTAACATGCAACACTGCACCACTGTCCAAAGTCCACAAAAGCTGTCTATTGTACTCTGGATGAGGTTGTGGATCATTGGTTAAAGCCAATGTGGCAAGTGGAGCTTGCGGATCATGCCTTGGACCACGATGATCTTGTCTTCTGCCTCTGCCTCTGCCTCCTCTGGAGTCTGTTCCTCTAGGCTGGTACGAGACAGGAGCTGGAACTCGTTGGGGACAATCCTGGGTGGCATGTCCCACACGATTGCAGATGAAGCATGTTGGCATCCTTGGAACGTAGGCCCTTCCTCAGAAGGGACGCCTCGCTGGAGCTCTTGATGTGGGTGGTCCTCTCAAATGTGGCGTGGCTAACATGAGTGCTTCTTCTTCAGTTAAAAGTCTACATACATAGTCCACTCTGCGTTGAGCAATAGGCACTCGATTAATCTTTGTAATGGCATCTTTCCATTCATAATTCAATGAGTATGCTGATCATTTGAAAATCATCAATAAAGTAGCCTCTTTTTCTCAATTCTCTTCTCATTCCTTTCAGTTTGGTTAAATGTCTTCCAATTTGTTCACCAGGTTTCAATCTCAAACCATGGAACTCAGACATGAGCAAACATAAAGATTCAATTGAAACAGGCCTGTAGCAATTTTCCAATTGGACCCAAATTTGTTGGGCTGTTGCATCAGGTGGAAAAGTAACCTGCAGTTCAGTATCCATAGACATCAATAATGTTGTGCAAGCTTTAGTCTCTAAGTCTCTTATTGCAGGAGTCCATGACTGGGCAGGAGGATTAAAAACCATACTGTGGGTGCCTTCTCTGTGAAGCAATAGGCCAACCTCACTGACCCAGGCCTTGTAATTCTGTCCTGACATCTTTAATTTTGACTCACCAGCCAGTGAGCAATAGAAGATGCTAGTTGAGGAATATGCATTTGGTATACAGGCTGTGCCAGTAAAAATTCTTGTTGTGCTTGTTGTGGACCAAAAAATGGCCCTGGTTGTGCCACTGGAAGTGGACCAGGAGCTGGTCCTGGTTGTATGGCTGGAGGCACTGGTGCATGCACTTGAAAATGTGGCTGCTGCATTGGGATTTGTTGTGTTCCAGCTGCCACTGGTGCTTGAGCTTGGAGCTGTTGCATTTGAGCTGCAATATTAGCATGGCCTGCTGAAGGTGCAGTCATTTGCCTTTGCTGCATTAAGTATTGTTGTGCTCCATCTAAAAAGACACCAGCGCCACCAGGGGGTGCTGAAGATTGGACCTGTGGAGACACTTATCGCATTGCGGTCTGAATATCTGAGTGAGTTAAGGACATGTTTGATAAAGTCTGATGCAATACTTGTAATTGTTCTTGCAATCTGCAATGCATGTCGACACTTTCTAGTAAATTACTTTTGCTGGCAGATGGTTCTGCAGCTTTAGTTTCATGCAGCTCAGTTAGCATTTCTGCCTTTGTGGCATGTGTAATTTGAAAATGTGACAATTGTGACGTGTACACAACTCTCTGTTCTGATTTGCCTGACACAATACCCTCTTGGGGGTGTGGCTTTGGCTTCGAAGAAGAAGCCAAGATGGCGGTTTCAGGAATTTTAAAAACAAGAGACTCTCTCTTATCTGGCGCAAGCATAGATAAAGCCATTTTTGCCTGGGATAGCTCACGTTCAAAAAATTCTATTTGATCACGATAGCTTTTCACAGCTTTCTGATTCCGGGAGAGCTCAGAGCTTTGAGGAGAATGATGAATTATTTCTCTCTCTGTGTGGGAGGAAAAATGCTCAGCTGTTTGTGAAAACTTTGGCACCAAGCGTTTCAAATTCAAAAGGTTCTGGGAGGACTGTTTGAGAGCATGCATAGTCAGAAGGGGATGTCACTGACCTCATTTGGAGCACGTCGCCTTCAAAAGCAGCTTTTCTGTTCTCTTCCTCCTGAAGTTTGCGTAAGAGCATTTTGTCTGTTTCTTCTACGCCCCCCACGACTGTTTCTTCTAGTCAGGTTGCTGAAGCAAGTGGTGTTTGAAGAATTGAAAACTTATTTATGGTTCCTTCCACTGCTTCATCAGAGATATTAGAGATATCTATGTCCTTAGCTTTGTATCTGGTTTTCTTTTTTTTCTTGGCATCTTAGTAGTGAATTAATCAGTGTTCCTCAGTCGCTAAATTAATCTTCTATCTACTTAGCCTAGATGCTTATCGGTTAAAGTAACTAGCAAAGGAAAAAGCCATAATTCCAACCAACCTCTGCTACTACATGTCAGGGTGGCAATTAATCCCGTTCACCTTTGGGTAATTGCACCTAAGTAGAGACGGATCCTGACTTTTCCTTGCAGTATACTTTTTAAGAAAAATAAACCTGAGATGCATTCTAATAAAACACATTTTATTATAAAGAAGTAAAAACATCTCACTAGCTAATTAGTTACATCTTGGCAGTGTTCCTGCCTTACCTCTTGGCAGGCGAACAAAGAAAGTAAGAAGAAAGTGAAAGAATATGGACATGTGCAGTAGCTTAGTGATAAGGTTTTGATCAGTCTACGGTAAGTCTTAGAGTTCAAGCACAGCTGGCAAATACAAAAACACAGTGACAATCCTGATGTTGTTCCTTATATGCCTTTCAGGAAGAAAACTGTTTTGATCAGTATGAATGAAATTCTCTAAAATTTTCTTTAGTCTGTCTGCCATAATTGTCATAAAGATTTTATAATCCAAATTTAGTAGGGATATCAGCCTATAATTTTTAATATAAGTCAAATCGGAATTTTCCTTGGGAATCAATGTGATTGTTGCTTCTTTCCACGATTCAGGTATCTTAGCTTCATTAAGTATATCATTAATACTCCTCTAATAACAGTGGGCTTAATAATTCCTGGTGATTTTTATAAATTTCTGAAGGTAGACCATCTGGGCCTGGCGCTTTGTTACTTTTTTGTTTTTTTATTGCCTCAGATATCTCTCATGCTGTTATCTCATTATTTAATAATTTTTTACCTTCCTCTGAGATTCTGGGCAATTCTGTTTTCTTACCTTCTTCTATCTTCTCCTTATCCTCATATAGGTTTTTTAAAAACTCATACAGTACCTTCCTCTTCCCCTCATTTTGATAAATTAACTCTCCTTCTTCATTATGTAATTTACTAATCTGATTCTTTTCTTTCCGTTTTCTTAATCTATAAGCCAGCCATCTTCCCAGCTTATTTGCATTCTCAAAAAAGTTTTGTTTAATGTTTTTAATTTGTTGTGCCATATTTTCCTTTTCAATGATATTTAATTTGTGTTTAATTGTGTTTATTTGTTGTTTCAATTCCTGTTTTATGGGTTCTTTCTGCAGCTCTTTTTCCAGTTTGCTAAGATCTTCCTCTAATTTTTTTTGCCGTTGTCTTTTTTGTTTGTTGTCTTTGGCCATGTATGATATTGCAATACCCGTCATAAAAGCTTTTGCCATGTCCCACAGGTTCTTATTGTTCGTATACTCTTTTTTATTACTTTGAAAAAACAAACTCATTTGATCATCCATCCTTAATTTAAATTCATTTTGATTCAAGATTGCTTTTTTTAGGGATCCACCTTCTTATCTTTTTTTGCCCTTTCCAT
The DNA here is from genome assembly GCA_012654045.1 of Ptyas mucosa. Classification (NCBI taxonomy): domain Eukaryota; kingdom Metazoa; phylum Chordata; class Lepidosauria; order Squamata; family Colubridae; genus Ptyas; species Ptyas mucosa. Next base: position 2,590,650 of record WNWU01013597.1, on the reverse strand, counting down.
TTAATTTTAATGGGATTGTGATCTGCCCACAAATCTATATCAATATTAACTTCCTGTATTCCCAGATTCAAATCTGTTGATGCCCAAACCATATCAATTCAAGGCCAAGATTGATGTCTACCTGAATAATAAGTATATTCTTTCTTATCCTCATTTCTTTCCCTCCAACAATCCATTATGCTTAATTTTTCCACCATCTTGAAAAATGAATTAGGTAATATCCTTCTAACACCTTTCTTTTGTCTGTCATTTCTATAGTCTAGTTCTCTATCTACAATCACATTGAAATCACCAATTATACACAAATTATTGCTTTCTAAGTCTCTAATCATGTTATACAGTTTCTTATAAAATAGTTTTTGGCCCTCATTTGGCACGTATATTCCAGCTAACATCATTTTCCCCCATCCATAGTTAATTCTATTATCAATATTCTGCCCTCTTCATCTTTATATATTTGTTTGGCCAAAATACCCTCTTTTATATACATTACAATTCCCTTTTCTTCTATTGTAATGAAGATATGAACATCTTTCCTAACTTTGAGCATTTTAATAGGTTCTGATGCTGCTTTTTTATGTGTGTCTCTTGCAGCACTATTATATCCACATTTTTCTTATACAGTTTATTAAATAAGGTTTTTCTTTCCCCTAGAGAATTTAACCCATTAGCATTTAATGATAGAATTGCTAATTCTGTTTGAAAACCTCTACTTATACTTAGGTCTTGTTGCCCTCGTTTGTCTGACTTCTTTATATTCCTTGCATCCACCATCATTGTCTTTCCCGTTGTCCACATTCTCTCCTTTCCCATTCTCTTTTTCCTTGATTTGGGATTCCCCCTTATTTGGTGACTGTCCTCCTAGTTCTCCTTCTTCCCTTCTTTCTCTTTCCTCCAATTCAACCTCACTACTAAAACTTTGTCTGTAAAACTCTTCTACTTTGTCAACCATGTCCAATCTCAACCTTCTTTCTCCCCAAGATACCATAATCCCTTCCAGAGTCAGCCACCGAAAATTTACGTTTTTCCTTGTTAGTTTTGCTGTAAGCATTTGGTAGGGTCATCTTAAATCTCTTACCCTTCTCGGGACTTATTTGAGCGTCACAAGCTGTTTTCCTTGTAACTCTAGTGGATCTTCTCTGGTCCTATGAAGAATTACATCACGGATCAATTTTTTAAACAAATCTAATGTACACTTCTCTAGGTAAATTATATCTACATGCATAATTCGTGTGGATTTTGTAAATTTCATCCATTTCATTAATCATTTCTTCCTTCCCAATTCCTAATGCTCCTGCCAATAGCTCAACCATCATCTCCAGAAGGTCCTTATTCTTTTCTTCCCTCACGTTCTGAATTCGTAGAAAGTGGGCAGCCTTATCTATTTCCAATTGGATTATTGTCTGTTTGAGATCTCTATTGGCTTGAATTAATCTTTCTTCCCTCTCCTCCACTTTTTTTTCCTTCCCTTCCCATTCTATCTTCCATCTCCTGTAATTTTTGTTCATTTTTTAGAATTTGTTGCTGGAAGCATTCAAATTTGTCATCCATCAATCTCATCTTTTCTTTCATTTCTCCCGTGTCACTCCTTACTTCTCCTATCTCTCGTTTCAAATCCTCATGGTTCTTTAACATGACCTCCTATATTATTTGTAGCATCTGTTGTAGATCCTTGAATGAGTTTGATCTCTCTTTCTGTAACATTCCTTCAATGGATCTTTGCCCTGCTGGACTTAGTTCCATTGTTGTATTTGAGCTCCTTGCCTCCTTCCTGCACCAATTCTTGTCAAATTGGGGATACTTGTCATCTTTAATACCGCTTTAAATTGACTTCCTCACTTCCTTATATTTCTCTTAGTTTCCTCCAGCAACCTTCTACTATCACTCTCTCAACTAGTTAATTCTCAATGATTAACTTTGCAGCTTTCACTCTCTATTTTATGTTTTTAAATGTCTCTTATTTATTCTTTAACTTCCTTTCTTGATCTTTCCTACCTCAACTACAGTCTGCAAACCTTCCCCTTAATCAACAATTAATTAATAACAAAATCTATAATTAAATAACTTAATAATACCAATAATTAATGCAGTAGGTGGTGGAGCTAAGAAAATAGTAATCCAAAGATTGCATAGAAAAACAATAATAATTAGAGAGATGATTTCCTCTTAAGAGTGTTCCACTATGACTATTTAATTAAATTTTTTCACATCCAAATTTACTACTTAAGTTTCCTTGATTTATAAGTCAGTTATTGGCAGACCATCCAAAATAGGTCTTGTTTTTCTTTAGATTTCCTCTCCTTACTTAAATTGTCTCCAGTTTTTTCCTTGGCCAGTAGGTGCCTTTTACTCCCTATTATCCTAGTTGACAGTCAGTCTTTCTTCAAAATGCCTGCATTCTCTGATTAATCAGCACTTTCGCTCACAAACTAAATTGTTTACTTCCTGTATATTAAATTAAATCAGCGATAATGGCAAATTCCCCTTTTTTCTTTTTCCCCTCACTCCACTGGTGATATCTATCACATTGAAATGGTCTCTTTTTTTTGCCCCCACTTGCCATTCGCCACTTTACTATGGAGGAAATTTCCTCCTTCCTTGGGCCTCTTTCTGACTCTTCCCTCTTTGCAATCCCCCGAGAAGATCTTCATGCCGGGTCACTCACAGAGCACTGCCAAGATCACTTTCGCCCAGGTCCATCTCTCTGTTGTCCAGCTATTCCACCATTAATGTTGTCCAGCTGCCTGTTGTTGTTTCTTCATGGCCACCATTATGGGCCACCTTTCTTCCCCCATTCGACTTCTCCAAGGCTTTCCTGCTGTCCATATTATCAACCGCCGCCGAGAGCTGCTCTGCAGGGTGCTCCTTTCTTCCGATTCCCCTCCAAGGAATCTGGGACTCCAAAGAATCCACCAATCGGATGGAAAAAACTGTGTATTCAACTCTCTTAAATGGAGAGCTGTTCTGCATAGCTTTCCCTCTCAACAGCTGGCCCCACTTCCCAAGATCTGACTATTTCTGTGGTTCTATCCACTTTATTTCTCATAACTAACCCATAATATCCATAATAACTGTCAACTTTGAAATGGATCAGGCCTGCCACAGCCATCTTTCCATTTCTCAGATTGCCACACAGTGTGGCAGGGGGGGAAGCCTGGAATGTCAGACCAGACAACAACAGACCATCCCATGGGATCCAAGGTGATCTCAACAGGTGCTGGCCAGAGATTGAGGGGAGTTGCCAAGGAGATGCCAGAATACCTAATTGGACAATGTGACCTGTGACCATGAAGGAGGTTATTATCTATTTTTAATTATACTGAAACTGGAGGAAATATTTAGAGTTGGCTTCATTTTCATCCATGCCAAAATGATGTACTCAATAAAACAGTTCTTTGAGAAAGCTGAAAGTCTCAGAGTGCTGAATTGATTGGGTTCATTAGTTGGAACCTAAACATTAAACCAGCTCTACCTTTTTAAGCTTTAATTAGCAATCAACCCCTCCTGGGTCCTAAGCTCCAGTCTCCTACCCAATTGCCTTCAGGAGGATGGAGAAGACTCAGGGAACATTGTAGGAATGGAGTGAAGGAGAGAGCCTGCAGCCCAACCCAGCACAAGCCCTGCTGAGTTCAGAGAGCAGCTCAAGCAGATCCCAGAGTCCAGTCATTGGTGACTCTGCCAAAAGCCTGAGCAGATAGAACCAGGAAGCAAGTGGTATGGGAGGAAACCTTAGGGACTGGGGACCTCTACTAAGTGGAAGAGGATAGCTGGCAAATGAGGACACTGAAGGCAGCCGAGGCTGAGTTCCCCCTGACTGCCAACCGCAGTCCATTGGTGGAGCAGCTGAGGGAAGGGTTCTCCCACATGAACATGTGCAGAGTGGAACAGGTGTGAAGGATGGAGCTACTGACTGAAGCTGTGATCCAGCCAATCCAGCCACCTCTGGCCCACCAAAGCCCAAGCTCAGCCCTTCTCCTACAGCCACCAGCCTTCCTCCTAGAGACACTGCTTCAGCAGGCCCTGGCCCCTGGCAGAGCCCCATGAGGCCCCAATGAGCAGCGACCGATGCCATGGCACTACCACCCTGTGCCTGACTGGTTCCCTCGACACTGGGGACCCCCACCTCCACAAGTGGATCCCCCACTGATTAGAACCCCCTTTGACAGGAGCCCTGAGAAGCTGATGTTCTTCCTGAACCAAGTGTGGGCTCAACTGGGCCAGTATGCCCCGGCCCAGGGGTCTGCAACCTTAAACACTCAAAGAGCCATTTGGACCCATTTCCCACAGAAAAGAAAACACCAGGAGCCACAAACCTTGGGTGGGTGTGGCCAATTCAATGTCACTCACTCCCACCCAGTCACATGACACCCCCCAGCCATGCCTACCCAGGTTTTGTGGCTCCCAGTGTTTTCTTTTCTGTGGGAAATGGGTATCTCTCTGTCTCTGTCTCTCTGTCTCTGTCTCTCTGTCTCTTGTCTTCCTCTTTTGTTTCTCTTTCTCTCTTTCTCTTTTCTCTTTCTCTTTCTCTCTGCTCTCTCTCTCTCTCTGCCTCTCTCTCCATCTGTCTCTTTCTCTCTCTTTCTCTTTCTCTTTGTCTCTCTCTTTCTCTCTCTTCTATCCATCCATCCATCCATCTATCTATGCTCTCCTGCTCAGCTTCATGTGTTGTGTGAATCCAACCTCTTGGGCTGTGGTGGGGGAGTGGAGCCAAGCATTGGAGATCCATGAAAAATAAGGCAACTCAATCTGGATCCTGTTGGGGAGACACCCCCCCCCCATTCCCTCTCCCTCCACGGCAGGAGCCCAGGCAGCCCAAGGGCAGCTCCCTCCTCAGATGCAGCCAGCAAGCAAACAAACATGATACTCTGGCTGGGAGGCAGTGGGAGAAGGCACCTTCTCTGCCTCCGCTGCACCATTTGGGGAGCCCCAGTAGGTCTCCTAACTCAGACCCAGAAAGCATTTCATTCCCTGCCAGATGGCAAGGCAGCGGTGTAGTGCCTCCCAGGTGGAGAGGAGCCAAGCTGCAGTGAGAAGCAGGCCAAGGAGGGAAGGCACTGCGTTGTCTGTCTCAGCCATCTGGGTAGACGGAGGAGGGATGCACAAGCTGAACCATTGGAGCCGCACTTGGTGGGACTTGCAAGTAGACTCGGCAGGGCCGCTTAGTGGGGAGGCAAACCCTGGCCTGTTTTGTTCACTTCAGCATGGGGTGGGAATGCAGAAGGCAGAGGAAATCTGTGCCTCTGGTGTTCAACCCTCAAAGGCTCCTTTGCATGCCAGAATTTGATCCTGCACTTACTCGTTCTCCCCTTTCTTTCTCCTCCCTCCCTCCCTCCCTCCCTCCCTCCCTCCTTCTTTCCTTCCTTCCTTCCTTCCTTCCTTCCTTCCTTCCTTCTGATTTTCTGCACCTCATCTCTTGCTGGGTATTGAGGGCACTTCTTTTGGCCCTTGTTGGTGCTGCACATACCTCAGTCACTCAGGGAGACACACAACCTGCTCTCCCCAACAAGGGCCAGAAGAAGCACCCATGAGACCCAGCAAGAGATTAGGCAAGTACAGGGGCACTTTGCTTCCAGTCTGAAATATGGAGCAAGTCTCCATTCCCTGCCCTTGCCCTTACCTTCTCAGGCCAGGCAAGGAGTGACTGGGAAGGGAGGGTGAGGGGCAGGGCCAATTAGTGGTGGGATCACCTGAAAGGGAGCCACAGCAGAGGGCCAAAAAAATGCCGCATGCAGCTCCAGAGCCACAGGTTGCAGACACCCGCTCTGTCCTATCCAGATTAGGTGGTGATGGTGAACGTCATGATGGCCAACCTCAAAGGGGAGGTATCAGAATGGATGATGAGCCTCCACAACGAAGATGCACCAGAGCTGGGAAATATTGATGTCTTCCTGGATGAGTTCAGAGGCAAGTCCAAAAACAAAACACAAGTCCAAAAAGTGAAGTTGGAAATATGGGATCTTAGGCAGGGAAGCTGGCCATTGGAGGAGTACATCCAAGAGTTTTGAAGGGTTGCCAGGAAGATGAGGCATTGACTGGAGTGGTTGATAGCCTACCACTTTAGAGAGGGCCTGAACCAGGTACTATTCCAAGCCTACCTATTCCAGGGAGTGCCTGAGAGGATCCGTGAGTGGTACCGGATGGCCATGGTGATAGACATCGACTTGAGGAAGTACAAGAGACTTAGCACCTCTGAGTCAAAGCTGAAAAGAAGTCAAGAGCAGCGCTAGCTGGGACAAAGATCAATGTCCATCCTGGCGACTGACATTTTGGTCTCCTTGGTCCACGGACCCATCCTATGCTTCTGATGCAGCCAGAAGGCCACAGGACAGCCACGTGCCTGATGTCCACTCCTTGACCAAGAGGGAAGCTTTGGCACCCATTCAGGCCAAACCGGGAAGCTACAGTGGAAAGGGCAAGAGAAGTCAAGCATGACATGCCAGGTCATAGATGTCTCCTCCCCTAGCAGCAAGGGAGAGGGAACTCTGACTGAGGATGACCAGCAACTGGCCCCTTAGAGAGTGACAATGAAGGGGAGAGTGACCCAATGGTAAGTGGAGCTAGCCACCCTTTCTCCATCCTGGTAAAGATCATAGCACCCAAATTGGGAGCCCAGGGGGAGTTAGAGGCACTCATACACTCATGTTGTACCCTTTGGGTAATGAGCAGGCCAATGGTGCTGAGGCTGGGAATGCAGGCAAGGAAATTGACCAAATCCATGAGGTTCAAACAAGTAGATGGTTCTGTGATAGAGGACTCCCCCACAACCCACCTAGCAGAACCAGTGTGGCTAGAGATAGGCCAAAATCGTGAGATCATCAGGTTCATGACAGCACCAAAAATGACAGAGATGATGATCCTGGGACTGTCCTGGCTAGACAAGTGGGGGCATACCATATGATGGCAGAAAGGAGAAAGGAAGATGAGGCTAAGGTGAGAGCTCCCCCCCACCCTCCGAGAGGCCTTGGAGAAGAAGCTGAGAGGCAGAGTGCAGGGGGAGCTGAGCATCTAAAGGCTGCCTCGGAGCAGCTGCCAGGAATTCCACTCATTTCTCACAGAGGTGTTCAGTGAGAAGGAGTGCAACATCCTTTCCCCCACTGGCCTATCAACTGTGCTGTTGATATCCTGCCAGGAGCAAAGTTCCCTAAGCCAAAATTGTACTCCATGACCCCAAAGGAGATGGAGGAGCTGAGGAACTACATTGACAAAAACGTAGCCCAGGACTTTTGGCTGAATCCCATGTGGCAGCCATTGTGTTGTTCAAAGAGAACAAAGATGGGTCGATGAGGCTCTACGTGGATTTTAGGGGGATAAATGAGGTGTGCACGGAGAACATATATCCCCTTCCCCTAATGAAGGACAGGTTAGGCCAGTGATCAATATGGCTCCATGTGCCACCTGTGGCACCTGTGCCATAGGTTCGCCATCACGGGGTTAGGCCGTCTGACCAAAGAGAAGATCTTTACAAAACTAGACTTGAGGGAGGCATACTATAGGGTGAGGATCAAAGAGGGTGATGAATGGAAAACTGCCTTTCATTGCCTGTTACGGAGCTTCCAGTTTAAGGTGATGTCATTTGGGCTTCAGGCCCCCTGGTAGTATTCATGCAACTGATTAATGAAGTGCTGCATGATCATCTGTAGAAGGGGGTCCTAGTGTATCTGAACAATATCCTCATTTTTGCCAAAATGATGGAAGAGCATGTGAAGTTAGTGCACCAGGTGTTTAAGAAACTTTTGGCAGCAAATCTGTATGCCAAACTGTTAGCCCTGCCTCTGTTCAAATCCCAAGAAAGAAAAACCCTGACTCCATTGAAATAGAGAAGATGTATTTTTACTGAATTTGAAATGATAGCAGCGAAAGCAAAACAAGATCTGATTCAAAAAGGGCAAAAGTTACAAATTGAAAGTTTCCCCAGAACCCTCCCCCCAGGGTCCCTTCATCTCACCAGCTCACTTCCCCAACCCAAATGCCATGCCCCCCTCCCCATTACCATGGCAACTGATAGCAAGCATGCATAAAAGAAGAATCATATGCTGGAGATCTGGCTGACATATCCAAATGTGAATTCCACAAGACTCGCTTAGACTACCTGGGCTACCAAGTATCAAGTGATGGGGTCAAAATGGACCCAGGGAAAATAAAAGCCAAACTAGAGGGACAAGCTCCCCTGATCTGAAAGCAGCTATAGAGCTTCCTGGCATTTGCAAACTTCTACAGGCAGTTCATCCCCTCCTTTGCCAAGATCACCCTGCCAATCACTGAGCTACTGAAAACAGGGAAGTGGGGGAAAGACCTCAACCAAGCCAGCCACTAAACTGGATGATGAAATGCCAGGGGGCTTTCGAGGAGTTGAAGAGACTATTCACAGAGGAGACCATCCTAAAACACTCCAACCCCGAGGAGCTCTTTGTCATCCAGACAGATGCAGGCAATGAAGCAGCAGGGGCAGTGTGGGCAGTGCTCCTCCAGAAAAATCGAGAGTCAAAGCTGCAGCCGTGTGCCTACACCTCCCAAAAACTCACCAAAACGGAGAGGCAGGAGTCAGTATAGGAAAAGGTATCTTTCACTGTGACATGGGTGCCAATTTCTTCTGTTTAACATTTTTATTGAGTTATAAAATATTATAAAATACAAAATACAAAAGTAAATAGAAAAGTAGTGGGGAGGAAAAGGGGGAAGAGAAGTGAGGAAGAATAAGCAAAAGAAAGAAAAAGAAACATTGACTTCTGACACACTCTTGTTGCATTAAAATTAGGCATTAACATCAAATCACAACTTTTTGCTTTTTCATAATAATATGAACCAGCTATTTCTGTAAAGATCTATGAATCTACTTGGTAAAACCAAAATCAAAGTTTCATTCTATTCCACTTCAAGCATGAAGATCAGAAGTGGTCTCCAAGTGGAAACAAAAGTAATGTTCTTTTCTTTAATCAAAGTAGTCAATTTTGCCATTTCAGCCAACTCCATCAACTTCTGCAACCATTCGTCCATAGTAGAAATCAAAGTGTCCTTCTGTTTTTGTGCATACAATAGTCTTGCTGCTGTCAACATATATAGTAACAAAATTCCAATTTTTTTGTCCAGTTCTTTTTCCATTAGGCCTGAAAGGAAAACATCTGGTTTCATTTTTATCTCCATTTTCAAAATTGTTCAAGCATCACATTATATCCAAAATTCCTTGCCCACTGAATCATACATTTTACATGTTCAATTTCCAAATTGAATTTCAATAACATTTGATAGATCTTAGCAATAATATGTTCATCATTGCCACCTAATGAAATTTCTAATTAATTTTTAATAAAATCAAATCCATAGCACTTTTTGTCCAGTTTAAATCTTTCTTTCAGTTGATGATAAGTAAACCAATGGCAATCATAATCTTCTGATTCAAGTTCTTCCCTCAACTTTAGTATTGAGTCACCAGAGTTGAAAGATAAAATTTTACCATATGTCAACCAGTCTGGCTTTGCCACCATTTCTATTCTAAAAACAGCTTCCTGGGGTGACACCTGGGGCAGCTTCGTAGAGATCCTTGTTTTATATTTATTCCAAACTCTTAATATGGCACGTCTAGCAAAATGATTATTAAAATCAAAATTAACTTTACTTTTATTGTACCATAAGTAGCCGTGCCATCCAAACCTTAATTCGTGGCCCTCTAATTCAAGTAACTTCTTATTCTGGAGAATCACCCATTCTTTTGCCCAGGTCAAACGGCATGCATCAAAATACAATTTCATATCTAGTAGACCCAAACCCCCTCTTTCCTTAGCATCTTGCAGTAGCTTATATCTAAGTCTTGGTTTTTTCCCTTGCCATATGAACTTAGAAATGTTCTTCTGCCGTTGTTTAAATGGATTGTCAGTTGTAAGTATTAGTAACATCTGAAATAAAAAAAGCATCTTTGGTAAAATATTGATCTAGCTAACAGAGATTTTAAATCCTGTTTAATATTCTTCCAAAGAGGGACATAGTTGTTTTAAAACAATTTTATATTTGTCAACATAACCTCTAAGTATTTCAAATTTTTTTCAACCCTAAAACCTGACTTTTTATTTAATATATCCTGAGAAAGCATATTCTTGATCAGCATTGTTGTTTTTGTTGATTTATTTTGAAACCTGCCAAGGCTCCAAACTCATTCAATTTCCTCATCAAATAATCCATATTGTTTTTTGGGTCCTGTAAAAATGTAATCAGATCATCAGCGAAGGCTCTCAATTTATAAACTTCTTTCTTAATATTTATACCCTTATTTTTTCATCTTGTCTAATACCTCTATTCAGAATTTCCAATACCAAAATAAACAATAGAGGGGACAAGGGGCATTCTTGTCTTGTTGCCTTTTGAATTTCACATGAGTTAGTTAGATCACCATTTATAACAGGGGTGTCAAACTCAAGGCCCGCAGCCTCTATCCACCCATGGGGTGCTTAGATCTGGCCCATGGGCCTGCCCTGGAAACAGGAAAGGACTGGCCTGTGGTGCCTCTGCCAGTGAAACCAGAGCTTGGGAGGGCCATGGATGCCCCCCCCCCAGCTCTGCTTTCGCTAGCAGAGGGCTGTAGGAGGCCGTCACGGCTGAAGAAGGAGGCTGTCACAGCTGAAAGTGGCCCTGAGCTCCATTTTCACTGGTAGAGAGCTAGCAAAACAAACTAAAAACAAAACAAAAGGAGAAATGTTTCCCCTTTTGCATTTAAGCATGCAAGAAGGGACAGGAAAGAAGAAAAGGTAAGAGGAAAGGCAAAGAAAAAAATAGGAAGATGGGAAGAGAGCAAGGAAGGAAAAATAAGGAAAGAGGGGAAGGAAGAGGAAAGAAGAATGAAGAGGGAAGGAAAAAGAAGAAAAGGAGGGAGGGAGGGAAGGAGGGAGGGAAGGAAGGAAGGAAGGAAGGAAGGAAGGAAGGAAGGAAGGAAGGAAGGAAGGAAGGAAGGACATTAAAATGAGAGTGAGGGAGTGTCTGAGGGAAGTCCTGTCTTAGTCCTTGGCCACCACAGGTGCCCCCCCAACACAAATGATGTTGAGCTGGTCATGCCCACCCTGGTCACCCCCAGCCCCCCAAGGTCAAACACAAGCCTGATGTGGCTCTCAATGAAATCAAGTTTGACACCCCTGATTTATAACAATTTTTGCATTCTGTGACATGTAGATCGCTTTAATTCTTTGGATAAAATTCATTCTAAAGTCCATTTCTTCCAACACCTTAAACATAAAGGCCCAATTTAGATTGTCAAAACTTTCTCTGCATCTAAAAATATTAAGGCAGCCTGTTCCCTTTTATGATATTGTAAGTATTCAATAATATTTAAGACAGTCCTCACATCTCTTAGCTATCTTTTCGGCAGAAAGCCTGTTTGGTCTTCATATATAATCTTCTTTAGTTTTTCTGCCAGAATGGTGGTGAAGAGTTTGTAATCTTTGTTTACTAATGAAATTGGTCTATAATTCTTTGTCTTTGAAACATCTTGACCCTCCTTTGGGAGCAACATAATGTTGGCTTCTTTCCACATCTGGAGTATATTTCCCCCCTGTAATATATCATTCATTGTGTCCTTTAGTTGGTTGAAGAAGTTCATCCTCGAAACACTTATAATATTGGCTTGTGAGACCATCTGGACCTGGGGCTTTGCCTGGCCTCATTTTTTAAATAGCTTCTGAAATCTCAAAGGCAGTTATCAGATTGTTCATAAATTGTTTCTGGGTTTGTGATAGTTTAGGTAACTTTTATTTTAAAAGATATTCATCTATTTTTAACATATCTATCTCCTGTCTTTTATACAAATTTGAATAGAAATTATGAAAGGACCTTTTAATAAGTTCATTGTCTATTATTACAATATTGCCTTCACAAATTTTTCCAATTACTGTCTTTTTTCTTTGTTTTCTTAATTTATATGCCAACTACCTGCCTGTTTTATTTGCAAATTTGAAACGTCGTTGTTTTACATAGCTCAATTTTGTTTCTATTTCCTATATAGATAACACAAATAATTGTTGCTGTAACAATTTAATATGGTGTAAAATATTTGTATCCATAGGTGTCTTTTGCAGCTGAATTTCATTCTGTCTAATTTCATCCAATATCCTTTGTGTCTTTTCCTGGGAGTTTTTCTCTCTCTAAGCGATTGTACTGTATAAAATAGCCCCTCATAAGCACTTTACTAGCATCCCATACTGTCATTAAGCTTGTTCCTTTACCCAAATTATTCTCAAAGTATTCCTGCAGTTTCTTTTTACAGTCTTTTACAATCTTTTCCTTTTGTAAAATAGCTTCATTTAATCTCCATCTGAAACTTGAGCTCTTTCCTCTTAAAGCCAAAAGCACAGGATTATCGTCAGAGAAAGATTTAGTCAGAATGTCCACTTTCAGAATTTTATTTGCAAGATTTTTAGATATCCATATCATGTCAATCCTTAAAAAAGATTTATGTCTTTCAGAAAAGAAAGTATATTCTCTGCCACCGCCATTTTTATATCTCAATGAATCTATTAGTACTAAATTATCCATCATCTCAAAGAAAGATAATTTACCTTGTGATGACCTAACCTCTTTGATGGATGTTTTATTCAAAGCTGGTGTAGTCACTCCATTCCAATCCCCCAACATAAGCCAGTTTCCATGCAAGAAAGGCAGTAACTGATCCATTAAATGATCAAAAAATTGCTTCTATCATCATTTGGCCTATACACACCCATCACTATTTTATTCCATTAAGTTCAATTTCCATTGCTACAAATCTACCATATTCATCTATAAACATATAAACATACAGTATTACCCAGGCAGCTTTCAAGACTTTTTGCCAAAACGTACAATATGAAATATATAACTCAATATTAATTAACAAGTTCATAAAAGCATATATGATTTTAAAGAACTTTAAAATATGAAACAGGTTAATTAGCTGTAAACATTTTTTTAAAAAATATTCCATTTAGAAATACAGATAGTCCTCAATTTACAACCATAATTGAGCCCAAAATTTCTGTTGTTAAGTGAAATTAGTGAAATTGTTAAATTAGTTTTGTCCCATTGTATGACATCTCTTACCACAGTTAAGTGAATCACTGCAATTGATAAGTTAGCAAACTGGTTGTTAAGTGAATCTGGCTTCTTCATTGACTTTGCTTGTCAAATGATTGCAAAATGTGATCATATGACATTGGGATATAGCAATGGTCATAAGTATGAACCAGTTGCCAAGCATCTAAATTTTGATCACATGATCATGGGGATGCTACAAATATTGTAACTATGAAAAACATGTCACTTTTTTCAGTGCCGTTGTAATTTTGAATGCTCATTAAATGAACTATTTTAAGTCGATGGCTACCTGTGGTAAAAAGAAGTTGTATAAGAGCAGAGCAGGGGTGGGTTCTACTTACCTTTACTACTGGTTCGCAACAGGGCTGTGCACGTTTGCTTTGCTCATGCACGCGCTCTTCTGCACATGCGCAGAAGCAATTTAATGATGTCAGGGTCAGTGGGCAGAGCCTCCTGTCTGTTTTACTACCAGTTCTATAGAACCGGTGCGAACCGGGAGCAACCCACCATTGAACAGAAGTCATTGTATATCTTCTGGAAAAGAAAACATTTAGGGCAAGGGCCACCCCTCTGATGACCTTATCTCTAGTTAAACTAACTCATCTTATGAAATGATAAGATGTTAAATTGAGAAACACTTATGTATTGTTTCACTCAGGGGTGGTATTCACTTACCTTCGCTATCAGTTTGCAAATGTGAGCACACGCACCTCCTCCACACATGGGCAGAGGGTCAAAAACAGGACGTGATGACATCCGGGCAAGTGGGCTGAGCCTCCCACCGCCGGCGCTACCGGATCATATGATCTGGATAGAGCTGGCTGAATTTCACCACTGGTTTCACAATCCAATTAATCTTCTATCAAATACACCACATGTACATAGAAGCAACATAAATATTTTAAGCATCTGTAAATTCAAATGCTGAGTATAATTAATCTTAAGTAATGTTATTTAAGCCTGCAGTCTTATACTATCTTATTAACTCTGTCAAACAAATATGAGGGGATAGAGATGCTTTTTTTGAAGGAAGGTAAAATCCCACTGAATCATAAAAACTTTACTTTTTACTTTACTTTTATTTGATTTATATACCGCCCTACTCCCAAAGGACTCAGGGCGGTGAACAGCCAGCAATAAAATACATAACATATAAAATTTAAAAGCCAAAATAAAACCGAATTAAATATTTTGGCCCAGACAGATTAAAACCCCAATCAATTTAAAACAAAATTAAACTTGAAGTATTAAAATATTAAAAATATTAAGATATTAAAATTTTAAAAGAGGGAGAAAATTATGTCAGGCCCGCCTGATGAAATAAAAAGGACTTAAGAGTGCAGCGGAAGGTGCGCAGATCTGGGATCCTCCGTATCTCTGGGGGGAGCTCATTCCAGATAGTAGGTGCCCCCACAGAGAAGGCTCTCCCCCTGGGGGCCGCCAGTTGACATTGTTTGGCCGACGGCACCCAGAGGAGCCCCTCTCTATGGGAGCGTACCGGCCGATGGGAGGCTATTGGTGGTAGTAGGCGGTCCCGCAAGTACCCGGGTCCTAAGCCATGGAGCACTTTAAAGGTGGTAACCAAAACCTTGAAGCGCACCCAGAAGACCACCGGGAGCCAGTGCAGCTCACGCAGGAGGGGTGTCACATGGGAGCACCATGTCGCTCCCATTACCAAGTGTGCGGCCGCACTCTGCACCAGTTGGAGCCTCCGGGTGCTCCTCAAGGGGAGCCCCATGTAGAGAGCATTACAATAGTCCAGGTGGGAGGTGACAAGGGCATGAGTGACCGTGTATAAGGAGTCCCGATCCAGAAAGGGATGCAACTGGTGAATCAGGTGGACCTGATGAAAAATCCTCCCGGTCACGGCCATCAAGTGCTCTTTTAAAGACAGCCGTGAATCCAGGAGGACGCCCAAGTTGCGCACCCTCTCCGTGGGGCCAATGATTCGCCCCCAATAGTCAGTGATGGCACCAACTGACTATATCGGGATGTCAGAAACCACAGCCACTCGGTCTTGGCTGGGTTGAGCCTGAGCCTATTCCTTCCCATCCAGATCCACACGGCCTCCAGGCACCGGGACATCACTTCAAGGGCATCGTTGGGGTGGTCTGGGGTGGAGATGTACAGCTGAATGTCATCAGCGTACTGGTGATATCTCACCCCAAAACCATGGATGATCTCGCCCAGCGGCTTCACATAAATGTTGAACAGGAGGGGCAAGAGGACCAACCCTTGTGGCACCCCACATATGAGGGGCCTCGGGGTCGACCTCTGACCCCCTGTCAACACAGACTGCAACCAGTCAGAGAGAAAGGAGGAGAACCACTGCAACACAGTGCCTCCCACCCCTAACTCTTCCAACCGGTGCAGCATGATACCATGGTTGATGGTATCAAAAGCCACTGAGAGATCTAACAGGACCAGGACAGAGGAGCACCCACTGTCCCGAGCCCTCCAGAGATCATCTACCAACAAGACCAATGCCGTTTCCATGCTGTACCCGGGCCTGAAGCCTGGTAGGAACGGATCCAGATATGTCGTTTCATCCAGGTGCTGGGGGAGCTGTTGCGCAACCACACTCTCAACAAGCTTTGCCACAAAGTGAAGGTTGGAGACCGGATGATAATTTGCTAACATTGCCGGGTCCAGGGAAGGCTTCTTGAGGAGAGGCTTCACCACTGCCTCTTTCAAGGCGGCGGGAAAGTCACCCTCACCCAATGAAGCATTTATAATTCCCTGGAGCCAGCCTGGTGTCACCTCCCGGGAAGCCAGCACTAACCAGGAAGGACACGGGTCCAATAAACAAGTGGTTGCATTCAGTCTACCCAGAATCCTGTCCACGTCCTCAGGGGTCACAGGATCAAACTCATCCCAGATAACATTCTCAAGACCTGCCCCAGTCCCTTCCCCTGAGACTACCCAGTCGGAGTCTAGATCGTCCCGAATCTGAGTGATTTTGTCATGCAGATACTGGACAAAATCCTCAGCTCTACCCTCCAAGGGGTCTTCCCGCGCTTCCTGGTGCAGCAGGGAGCGGGTCACCCTAAAGAGGGCTGCCAGGCAGCTGAGGACGCAATAAGAGCAGCAAAATAATTACATTTTGCTGCTTTTATCACCACCAAGTAATTCCTAATATGGGATCTTACTAGTGTCCGGTCAGATTCAGAAAGACTGGCCCTCCAACTACTCTCTAGGCATCTTTTCCGGTGCTTCAGCTCCCTCAGTTCCTCGGAGAACCAAGGAGCCAATTGAGATTGGCGCCAGGTCAGAGGCTGCAAAGGCACGACCCGATCCAGAGCTCCAGCTGCCGCCCTATCCCAGATAAAAGAAGTGTCTATAGCAGGCATCCTCAAACTATGGCCCGCGGGACAGATCCAGCTCAACAAAGTCATTAATCCAGCTGCCCCGCCCACATCACCACACCCACCTGCCGGCCCCCACCCTTCGGCCATGTGAAGGATTTATGTTTGCGAGGGCTGGCAGACTGCTACTTGTTGATTGTAAGCTCCTTCGGACTGGGAAGAATTGCTGCAAAAATGAGTATCCTGAAATGGACCACTAAACAACTTAAAAAACGATCTAGTAAAAAGAAGAGCCAACCAAAAGAGCAACATGCAAACAAAAGCAAATAAAACACTCCCAGGAGCAAAGCAAATGAAAGTTTAATGTGTGTGTATTGTTTAATGGATTGCTAAACTGGCCACACCCACCCAGTCACATGACCACCTAGCCACACCCACCCAGCCGGTCCAGCCCCCCACAGTCTGAGGGACTGTGAATTGGCCCCCTGTTTAAAAGGTTTGAGGACCCCTGGTCTATAGGCTATCTGCAATATAGCAGTAGTAACTGTGAGAGGGATCAGTAGTAACTGTGAGATCTTGGAGTCCTAGTGGACAACCATTTAAATATGAGCCAGCAGTGTGCTGCAGCTGCCAAAAAACCCAACACAGTTCTAGGCTGCATTGACAGAGGGATAGAATCAAGATCATGTGAAATGTTAATACCATTTTAATGCCTTGGAATACTGCATCCAATTTTGGTCGCCACAATGTAAAAAAGATGTTGAGACTCTAGAAAGAGTGCAGAGAAGAGCAACAAAGATGATTAGGGGACTGGAGGCTAAAACATATAAAGAACAGTTGCTGGAATTGGGTATGTCTAGTTTGATGAAAAGAAGGACTCGGGGTGACATGATAGCAGTGTTCCAATATTTCAGGGGTTGCCACAAAGAGGAGGAGTCAAGCTATTCTCCAAAGCTCCTGAGCACAGGACAAGAAGCAATGGATGGAAACTAATCAAGGAGAAAAGCAATCTAGAGCTAAGGAGAAATTTCCTGAACTGAGAACAATTAATCAGCAGAACAACTTGCCTCCAGAAGTTGTGAATGCTTCAACACTGGACGTTTTTAAGAAGAGATTGGACAACCATTTGTCTGAAATGGTATAGGGTTTCCTGCCTAAGCAGGGGGTTGGATTTGAAGACCTCCAAGGTCCCTTCCAACTCTTGTTATTCTATTCTAATATGAAAAACAATAATCTTATATTAAGCTCACTGTTCATGGGAGAAGCTCTAAAGCATATGGTGTGACTTCCTCTGCACGGCAGCCTTGTCCTAGTAAACTCCTTCTCCTTTCTGGCAATTTTCCTCTCTGTTAGAGGCACCAAAATAATCCAGACATATAAGATTTCCTGCTGGAGCAGGGGGTTGGACTAGATGGCCTCCAAGGTCCCTTCCAGTCCAAGATTGCTGTGTGGTTTCAAAGCTAGACTGAAGCCACATCTAGTGCCAGGGTTTGTGGTCCTTCCTTCCTCTCCTTTCTCTCTCTCTCTTTCTCTCTCTCTCTGTTTCTCCCTCCCTCCCTTCCTTCATCCATCCATCCATCCATCCATCCATCCATGCAACTATATGTCATTCACTTTCCCTCCCTCCCTCCCTCCCTCCTTCCTTCCTTCCTTCCTTCCTTCCTTCCTTCCTTCCTTTCTTTCTTTCTTTCTTTCTTTCTTTTTCTTTATTCCATACAGATTCCATATAGCTCTGAACCCTTAAGGCAAACCAAATACAATTGGTCCTCGCTTAATGGTCGGTTGCTTAGCAAGTGTTCTAATTTATGACTGAATTCCCCAGAGCTACTTGACCAGTTTTTGGAGTTTTGACAGCCATGCACACTCACACTCACACTCACACTCACACTCACACATTTATGACCACTTACAACATCCCCCACAGAGAGGTCTCGCAATCTGGGTGTCCTCCTGGATGCACAGCTGTCTTTAGAAGAGCATATGATGGCCATGGCCAGGGGGTCTTTTTATCAGGTTCGCCTGGTACGCCAGTTGCAGCCCTTTCTGGATCGAGACGCCTTGCGCACGGTCACTCATGCCCTTGTCACCTCACAACTGGACTACTGTAATGCTCTCTACAAGAGGCTCCCCTTGAAGAGCACTCGGAGGCTCCAACTGGTCCAGAATGCCACCGCGCAGGTGGTTATGGGCACGACTCATTGCGCCCATGTGACACCTCTCCTGTGCGAGCTGCACTGGTTCCCAGTGGTCTTCCGGGTGCGATTCAACATGTTGGTTACCACCTTTAAAGCGCTCCATGGCTTAGGACCCGGGTACTTGCGAGACCGACTTCTGCCACCAATAGCCTCCCACCGGCCAGTACGCTCCCACAGAGAGGGACTCCTCAAGGTGCCGTCGGCCAAACAATGTCGGCTGGTGACACCCAGGGGGAGAGCCTTCTCTGTGGGAGCTCCTGCCCTTTGGAACGAACTGCCCCCAGAAATACGCAAGATCTCGGACCTCCATGTGTTTCTCTGTGCCCTTAAGACCCTACTGTTTCTCCAGGCAGGGCTAACTATGTAATTATTTTAAATTGGGAGTTTTAAATTGGGGGTTTTAATGTGGGCCGAAATTGTGTAATATTTTTAATAATTTTAAATTTTGATATTTGTATATTCTTTGTTTTAATAGGCTGTACACTGCCCCGAGTCTTTTAGGAGAGGGGCGGTATAGAAATAAAATATTATTATTATTATTATTATTATTATTATTATTATTATTATTATTATTATTAGACTGAGATTTTCTATGTTTTTTGCCAGTTTTCAATAATTCCTTCTGGTTTCTGGTTAAAAATGCCCATTGGAGAAAATGGACTTGTTTAACACCCACAGTGTTTGCTTAATGACCACAAGTTCACTTAACAACCATGGTATTTGCCTAACCCAGGGGTCTGCAACCTTAAACACTCAAAGAGCCATTTTTCTTGACTCTTTTCAAACAACGTTGTTGTTGGTTGCGAAGTCATGTCTGACCCATCGCGACCCCATGGACAATGTTCCTCCAAGCCTTCCTGTCCTCTACCATCCTCTGGAATCTATTTAAGCTCACGCCTACTGCTTCAGTGACTCCATCCAGCCACCTCATTCTCGGTCGCCCCCTTCTTCTTTTGCCCTCAATCTTTCTCAGCATTAGGCTCTTCTCCAGTGAGTCCTTCCTTCTCATTAGGTGGTCAAAGTATTTGAGTTTCATCTTCAGGATCTGGCCTTCTAAAGAGCAGTCAGGGTTGATCTTCTCTAGGACTGACTGGTTTGATCGCCTTGCAGTCCAAGGGACTTGTAGGAGTCTTCTCCAGCACCATAGTTCAAAGGCCTCAATTCTTTGGCACTGAGCCTTTCTTATGGTCCAACTTTCACAGCCATACATTGCAACTGGGAAAACTATAGCCTTGACTATATGCATTTTTGTTAGCAGAGTGATGTCTCTGCTTTTTAGTACACTGTCTAGATTTGCCATAGCTTTCCTCTCCAGGAGCAAGCGTCTTTTAATTTCTTAGCTGCAGTCCCCATCTGCAGTGATCTTGGAGCCCAGGAAAATAAAATCTGTCACTACCTCCATTTCTTCCCCATCTATTTGCCAGGAATTGAGAGGGCCGGATGCCATGAACTTAGTTTTCTTAATGTTGAGTTTCAAGCCAACTTTTGCACTCTCCTTCTTCACCCACATCAAGAGGCTCTTTAGTTCCTCTTCACTTTCTGCCATTAGAGTGGTATCATCTGCATGTCTGAGGTTGTTGATATTTCTCCTGGCAATCTTAATTCCAATTTTTGATTCATCTAGCCCTGCTTTTCTCATGATGTGTTCTGCATATAAGTTAAATAGGCAGAGTGACAGTGTACAGCCTTGCCAGACTCCTTTCCCAATTTTGAACCAATCAGTGTTCCGTGTCCAGTTCTCACTGTTGGTTCTTGACCCGCATATCAATCAAAGCCTTTAGCATAGTCAATGAAGCAGAAGTAGATGTTTTTCTGGAACTCCCTAGGTTTGTCCATGATCCAACGTATGTTGGCAATTTGATTTCTAGTTACTCTGCCTCTTCAAAATCCTGCCTGCACTTCTGGTAGTTCTTGGTCCACAAACTGCTGGAACCTAGCTTGTAGGATTTTAAGCATGACTTTACTAGCATGTGAAATGAGTGCAATGGTGTGATAGTTTGAACATTCTTTGGAATTTTGGAATGTAAACTGGCCTTTTCCAATCCTGTGGCCATGTTTAGTTTTCCAAATTTGCTGACAAATTGAGAGTAGCACTTTTACTGCATCGTCTTTTAAGATTTTAAATAGCTCAGCTGGAATACTGTCACCTCCACTAGCTTTGTTATTGCTTAGACTTCCTAAGACCCATTTGACTTCACATTCCAGGATGTCTGGCTCAAGGTCAGTGACCACCCCATCATGGTTATCAGGGATTTTAAACTCATTCTTGTATAGTTCTTCTGTGTAATTTTGCCACCTCTGCTTAATCTCTTCTGCCTCTGTTAGGTCCCTGCCATTTTGGTCCTTTATCATGCCCATCTTTGCATGAAACGTTCCCTTCATATCTTCAATTTTCTTGAAGAGATCTGTGGTCCTTCCTATTCTATTGTTTTCTTCTATTTCTTTGCAGTGTTCATTTAAGAAGGCATTCTTATCCCTTCTAGCTCTTCTCTGGAATTCCGCATTCAATTGGTTGGATCTTTCTCTTTCTCCCTTGTAAGGATCGCCTCTCCTTCCAACTTAAGAAAGTACGAACTCTTGAACCATGGTTGTTTAAAAGGATTTCTTTTATTAAGCAGAAGTGACAGCCATCCAAGTAAAGCAAGATCTGAATACCCGTAGGCAAAGCAGTAGGATTAAAGTGGTAGAGACCCCTCCCTTTAAGTCAAAATGCAGATTTTAGCCAATACACAAGTGTGAAAATGTTTTCTTTACTATTTCCTATGAGAACCCGAACAAACATGCATTCCCACCACTACCCTTTAAAGTGAGACAACCCACATGGCTATCATATAAATTTTTGCAGGTAAAGGGAATCTCAGGCCTCCTTGGCGCCAGGATATAGGTTGTAAAATATCTGATGACACAGGCAATGCTAGTAAATTGAATCCAAGTCTCCCCCTTCCTCCACTTGAATGGCAATATCACTTTTAGGGATCTGACATTCTTTGCCTTTCACTTCCCTTCTTTCCTCAGCTATTTGCAAAGCTTCCTCAGACAGCCATTTTGCTTTCTTGCATTTCTTTTTCTTTGGGATAGTTTTAGTTGCTACCTCTTGTACAATGTTGTGAACCTCCACCCATCGTTCTTCAGGCACTCTGTCTATCAGATCTAATTCCTTAAATCTATTTGTCACCTCTACTGTATATTCATCAGGGATATGATTTACTTCATACCTGAGTGGCCTAGTGCTTCTCCCTACTTTCTTCAATATAGGTTTGCAACAAGAAGCTCATGATCTGAGCCAGTCAGCTCCTGGTCCTGTTTTTACTGACTGTATAGAGCTTTTCCATCTTTGACTGCAGAGTACATAGTCAATCTGATTTCTGTGTTGACCGTCTGGTGATGTCCATTTGTAGAGTTGTCCCTTGGGTTGTTGGAAAAGAGTGTTTGTCATATTCTCCTGACAAAATTCTATCAGCCTGTGCCCTGCTTCATTTTGTACTCCAAGACCAAACTTGCCTGTTATTCCGGTTATCTATGTACAGCACGAGTCAAAAAGATGGCTGTGAAATATTTACAGACTGGAGTGAAATGCTCCCGGTTTGGACCGGCTTAGGCGAGTAGGTAGCGATGGCAGTGGGCAGTTCGGAGAACCGGTAGCAAAAATCCCTTCTCCCCCCCAGCCTCCAGCTTGCTTACCTTCGCTCTTTGGACCGAATCCTGAACTGTTGGTTGCAATGCCTGCCTTGCTTTGCTTGCTGTAATCTGTGCGATCCATTGCATCAGCAAGCAACTGAATCTCCTTGCCTGCAATCAAGCTCATTGGTGAGCAGTTCTATCTGCCTGCCTGCCTGCCTGCCTGCCTGCCTCAATTGGGTAAGTTTTTTCCCCTTTGGGAGCTTTAAAAAAAATAGTTAATTGGGTTTTTTTTAGTTGTTCTTTTTTTAGACCTAGCCATTTAAGGTTTAGGAAGTTTTAAATTTAGCTGCTTTTATATAAAAATAAAAATAAAATAAAATAAAATAATATTTGTGCAGCTTTCTGAGATTTTATGTGTTTCTATAGCGTTTCACTCTAACTGCATAAACACAAAATCTCACAAAGCTGTATGTGGAATTTTTTGTGTGTAAAGTGTGAAAGTTGGCTTTTTGGACTTTTTGTGCCTGTGAGAGGTTTCTGCTTGTTGCAGGGGCCATTTTGGGTCTAGCACAGCTGCTTTTACATTGCGGGTGAGCCAGTAGTGTTGTGTTGTGTTTTGTAGGTTAAAAAAGAGCAAAGAAGTGACGTCGACTTGGTCATGCCCACCTGACCAACAAGCCACGCCCACCCAGTCACCTGACCATCAAACCCCGCCCACTAATTAAGCCATGCCCACAGAACTGGTAGTGAAAATTTTTAGATTTCACCTGTTACCGACCCCTCACATCCTGGACATAAACTGTTTCGACTCCTATACTCAAAACGATGCTATAGAGCACTGTACACCACTAGACACAAGAACAGTTTTTTCCCGAATGCCATCACTCTGCTAAACAAATAATTCCCTCAACACTGTCAAACTATTTACTAAGTCTGCGCTACTATTAATCTTCTCATCGTTCCTATCACTCATCTCCCCGCACTTATGACTGTATGACTGTAACCTTGTTGCTTGTATCCTTATGATTTATATTGACTGTTTCCTAATATGATTTGATTGCTTATTTGAACCCTATGACTATATTAAGTGTTGTTCCTTATGATTCTTGATGAATGTATCTTTTCTTTTATGTACACTGAGAGTATATGCACCAAGACAAATTCCTTGTGTGTCCAATCACACTTGGCCAATAAAGAATTCTATTCTATTCTATTCTATTCTATTCTATTCTATTCTATTCTAT
>WNWU01013597.1:2535038-2567225 GCA_012654045.1 Ptyas mucosa | reverse complement strand
ATTCTATTCTATTCTATTCTATTCTATTCTATTCTATTCTATTCTATTCTATTCTATTCTATTCTATTCTATTCTATTCTATTCTATTCTATTCTATTCTTCTATTCTATTCTATTCTATTCTATTCTATTCTATTCTATTCTATTCTATTCTATTCTATTCTATTCTATTACCTTTTGACTTCCTACTTTAGCATTCCCATTCTCCATGATGATAAGGACATCATTTTTTGATGTTAATTCTATAAGGAGCTGTAGGGCTTCATAGAACCAGTCAATTTCATCCTCTTCAGCACCAATGGTTGGGGCATAGACTTGGGCTACTGTGATATTAAATAGTTTGCCTTGGATTTGAACTGAGATAATTTTGTCATTTTGGGAATTGTATCTCAGTATTGCTTTTCCTACTCTTTTGTTGATTATGAAGGCTACTCCATTTCTTCTGAGTGATTCTTGCCCGCAGTAGTATACCTGATGGTCATCTGAATTAAATTCACCCATTCCTGTCCATTTTAGTTTGCTGATTCCTAAGATGTCGATATTCAGTTTTGTCATCTCTTGTTTGACCACCTCCAGCTTGCCTTGATTCATGGGTTTAACATTCCAGGTTCCTATGGAGGATAGATCTTTATAGCATCGGACTTTCCTTTCACCACCAGATGCATCCACAGGTGAGCGTCCTTTCGGCTTTGGCCCAGTTGCTTCACTCTTTCTGGAGCTACTAGTACTAGCCCTCTTCTCTTCCCCAGTAGCATGTTGGACACCTTCCAACCTGAGGGGCTCATCTTCCAGCATCATATCTTTTTGCCTTTTGGTTCTGTTCATGGGGTTTTCATGGCAAAGATACTGGAGTGGGTTGCCATTTCCTTTTCCAGTAGATCACGTTTTGTCAGAGCTCTCTGCTATGACCTGTCCATCTTGGGTGGCCCTGCACAGGATAGCTCATAGCTTCATTGAGCTATGCAAGCCCCTTCACCACAACAAGGAAGAAATCCATGAAGGAGTTTTCCATGTAATTCAGTAATCCATGAAGAAGCCATTTTTCTATTTTCTTTTTTTTTTATTGAAAAAGTTTTTAAAATTTTACATACATTTTCTCCCCCCCTCCCCAACCACCTCCCCCGACTTCCCAGAGCAAGTACAAAATAAAATACAGCTTAAATTCTCTAAATTAAACTCCATTTCACACTTATTATAATCATGATCATTAAACAAATAGATAAAAGGAAAGCAAGTCTTTTTTTCTCCTTATTCCATCTAATTCAACAAAATTATCTCCATTTATAATTACAGCAATTAAAACAATTAAGTATTATCTAATCAAACCTATCATTACTCAATTTGGCTAATTGTTACTTAACAAATTATTAGGTCTATACAATTTAACAAAATATTTTATAACTTCTTTCATTTAAAACAAAACAACAACAACAACAACAACAACAAAAAGAAAGAAAAAAAAGGAAACCCTCACTCAAAAAACCTCCGATTTAAAAAAAAAATTTACTATATAAACTCTTCCGTCCTTCACTTTTAAACCATCAAGGTCCAATTATAATCAAAACACTTAATAAGAAATAAAATTAACAATAATTTTTTAATTAATAATCAAACCTCTTATATCCATACATATTAACAAATCAACTAAGAACATCATTTAAGAACTTTATCAATCCTTTAAATTCTTCATACTAGATTGAACCAATTGCTAATCTTCTTGTCTTCACATCTTCCAACAGCATATAAGATATCTTCATTTACATCTACCCCCCTAAATAAAAATTGCTTCTGTATATAAAAAAAAAGCCCCCCGAGTGACTTTGTAATTGTAATTATATTTGAAATGATATCCATCAAATCCAGTCAAAAATTAGATTAATAAATTCGTCAGACATATTAGGGAAACCACCAGATCAACTGCAATTGCCCTAGGTCCATAGTCCTTTTGCCTTGTATTCATTACCATCAAGCAAGGAACTTCAATTTGCTATATTCAGTAGAACTTCTGCGATTGCAATTAAGTCCAAATTTGTTGCAGTCCTTAATAAAATAATCCAAATCATTCAAATCAGGGCATATTTCACAACCCAATACACCAGCATTGCTGTGATCTGTTTATTCTTCTCAAATATTCCAATACAGCTGTAAGTTGCCTCCTCATCGTCGCTCATCGCTTAGTTAACTGGCATTAAACTGCTGTCTGTTTTTTTTTTCTTTTTCCAAAAAATTCAAAATCTTTAAACAGTTAAACAATACTTTTTAAGGACCATCATCTCATCAAGCAGGGTTATTTTCCATTTCTCCAGTCTTTCTTCTTTTCCTTTTTACGAACTTTCTTCTTAACTTTGATCCCTCTGCCTTTTTTAGCTCCAGTAAAATTTTGCGGTTTTTGGGATTGCATAATATAAAATTTTTGCAGAAATGTAGCTTCTTCTGGAAACAACTCTTTAAGTGCAGATTGAGTTTTATCTTGCTCCTTATTTAGCACAACATTCATCTTTCTCTCCTCAGTAAAATCTGCTATAATCTGTTGTTGTTTTTTTGCATCTTCCAACTCTTCATTCAATCCCCCACTGCTAGATTGCAACTCAGTATTTCCATGTATTTCATTATTTCCAGCTTGAGAAACTTGAAATATAGTATCAATTCTTTTCAATAAAGCAGAGGTAATTGAACTCAAAGCTTCCTCAAATTCAGACCATTGAGGGTTAAATAACCCTCCTTTACTTTCAAAAAGCCCAGCCATCTTGCCCCCCTTCTTCCTTCCCAGAAGGACAGAAAAAAAAAGGGGGAAGAGAAAAGAAAAAAAGAGTTTCAAGAAGAAAAAAAAAAGGGAATCCTTTACAATTTGTAATTTGTATTGCTGCTTCAATTATTATTATTCCTTTCTTATTACATCCACTTTTCAAAAAGGAGTTTTACGTTTCAAACAGGGGCTTGTCAATAATTACTTTTAGCTTTCACTTCTTCACGCCCCGTTAAAACTCAAACGCCATCTTGCTTTCACTTTCAGCTTAGGAAGAATCTTTTAAAGAAAGTAAATCTTTGGAGTTAAAAGGAAAAAAAAATACTTGCTGTTTAATTCATACTGCTTGTGCTCCGCCAGCTCAATTCAAAAAATATCTGTTTAAAGTTGGTGCTGGAATGGTTAACGACATCTAGCTCTGCAAAGCAGAGGCATCCAGGGTCCGGAGTACTGACAGGCTTAACGGGGAGCTCTCATCTTCAAGCGCCAGATTATGTGTGAAATCCGGCACTTTCAGGGAGCTCTACCCCACCCGTCTACTCACTTTCCCCCCTCATACCAGGGGGAAAGTTTTCAAACCGCAAGACAGCTGATAGTCGCTGTTCTTTGCGGTTCTACGGAGCCCTGGGCTGGCGCTTCAAAAAGAAGCGTCTGGCGATGTCGCTGTCCCACTGGAAGCCCTTTCTATTTTCTTTTAAACCGGTATCTCTCTCTGTCTCTGTGTGTGTGTGTCTCTCTCTCTTTCTCCCTATCTCTCCCTCTCTCTCATCTCTCATCTCTCTCTCATCTCGTTCTCTTTCTCTCTCATCTCTCACTCTCTCTCTCCATTTCTCCTCTCTCTGTTTCTCCTCTGTCTTTCTTGCTGATCTCTCTCTTTCTCTCACATCTCTCTCTCATCTCTCATCTCTCTCTCACCCTCTCCCTCCCTCTCTCAAATATTTCTCTCCCTTTCCCTCCCTCCCTCCCTCCCTCTCATTTCCCTCCCTCTCTCTCGCTCATCTCTTTCTTTCTCCCTTCCTCTCTCATTTGTTTCCCAATCAAAAACAAAAGAATGGTAAAACCCCGGGCCCGGATGGATTACCAGCAGAACTATACAAGATACTGCAAGATATACTAAGTAATGTAAAGTTGGAAGTATTTAATGAACTCTTAGTAAATGCAAAGATACCAAACTCATGGATGGAGGCATACATTACTCTTATACCTAAAGAAGATACAAATTTACAACAAATTAAAAGCTACAGACTGATTTCATTGTTGAATGCTGACTATAAAATATTTGCATCAATAATGGCAAAAAGATTTTAAAAGTTGTTAAATGAATTTATACAAATGGATCAAAATGGTGTTTTAACCTAAAAGACAGATTAGAGATAATATGAGAAAAATTTTGAATACTCTGGAATATTACAAAGTGCATTCAGATAAACAACTGGCAATGATATTCTTGGATGTGCAAAAAGCGTTTGATAATGTGAATTGGCAATTTATGATAAAACAGTTACAAATTATGGACTTTGGGGAGAGATTTATAAATATGATAAAAACAATTTATAACAAACAGTCAGCAAAGGTAATGATGAATGGAGATATGACAGAAAGGTTTAATATAATGAAAGGAATAAGACAAGGATGCCCTCTATCCCCATTATTATTTGTATTGACATTAGAAGTATTAAATAGAAATGTAAGACAAAATGAAGAAATAAAGGGATTGAAAATTAAAAAAGAAGAATATAAACTACAAGCCTTCGCAGATGACTTAGTATTTATCTTGGATGAACCTCAAATAACAGGACCCAAATTAATAGATCAAATAGAAGAATATGGAGATGTGGCAGGACTGAAAATAAATAAAGAAAAGACAAAAATATTGGTGAAAAATATTACAGAAAAACAGAAGAGAGACTTAATGGAGAAACTAGACATTCAGATTGTGAAGAAAGTAAAATATTTAGGAATTCAATTAACTTCAAGATGTGTAATGATTAAAGAGGATAATTATTATAAACTGAAAAATCAAATTGAGAAAGACTTGGAGAAATGGAAAAATCTACAGTTATCACTAATGGGAAGGATTGCGATAATTAAGATGAATATATTACCAAGACTCTTATTTTTATTTCAAACAATACCAATAACAGTGAAAAAGAAATATTTTGAACAATTAAATAAAATAGTAATGAAATTCATATGGCAAGGGGAAAAAAGCGAGAATTAACATAGGATGTTACAAGATGCGAGACTTTGAGGTGGATTTGGACTACCTAATTGAGAACTATACTATCAGGCAGCGGCATTGACATGGATGAAAGAATGAATTAAGAAATACAAGACTATTAACTTTGGAAGGACATGATTTACAATTGGGATGGTATGCTTTTTTATGGTATGACAAAAATAAGATGCACAGTTACTTCCATAGACACTATGTAAGAAATGCATTATTATTAGTATGGGAGAATGTTAGAGATAAATATTATTTGAAAATACTAATATGGTTATCTACAATGGAAGTGTTAATACATCCAAATATTATTAATATGGGGACTATTCTTAGATATAAAGATATACTAACAGATAAGGGGGAATTGAAAAAAAACAAGAAATAGAACAACAAGGGATTGAAATGGATTAGTATACGCAATTACAAATACAAACAAGATATGAAAAAGATGCTAAATTATATGGTTTTTACTTGGAAATGAGAGAGCTCGATGAGATACTCATAGGAACAGATGAAAAAATGATTAAAAAACTATATAATTACTTATTAAGTATTAAGCTAGAAGAAGAACAGGTAAAAGAAAAAAAATGATAGTATAGGCTAAGAAATTTGGATATACATTTGAGTTAGACAAATGGCAGCAAATATGGGAAAGAAATTACAAATTAACCATGTCCACAGCATATAAAGAAAATCAATACAAAACGTTCTATAGATGGCACATGGCACCTGAAAAATTGGCAAAAATGTTTAAAGAAAAATCAGCTAAATGCTGGAAATGCCATCAGATACCAAGATCGTATTATCATACGTGGTGGATGTGTCCAGAAGCTAGGAATTACTGGATTAAAATTAGAACATGGCAAGAGGAAATGATACAACAACGTATTGATTTAAAACCTGAACTGTTTCTATTGGGCATCTTACTAGAGAAATATTGTAAAGAGAATACTTATTTGATTATACATATTGTAACTGCAGTGAGAATTGTATTTGCACAAAATAGGAAAGCAGAGAAAATCCCTTTAGAGGGAGAAGTAATTAAGAAAATATTGGAATGTGCAGATATGATTAGATGAAAGAAAAAGAAGAATCGGAGTATTTTAAAGTATGGGGGCAATTATATCAATGGTTAGAGAAGATATATATATATATATATATATATATATATATATATATATATATTTACATAATTGATGAATTAATATAAACACAAGAAATTTGGGAAGAATGATGTAACAATCTAAATGAAAATATAAAGGTATGATAGAAATATAATATGAAAATGATGGAGGAGGGAGTAAAAGACACAAAATATGGAGTCACTGAATGATTAAGGATGTATTGTTTATATGTTTGTTTGTTTTTTAAAAAAACTTTTATATATAAAAAAAGAACACGCAGCAAGAGAAAAGGCAGTCACATGTGCTGCCGCTGCCTTTCAAACCAGCCTTGGAAAAGCCTTCCCTCACAATTGGACTCCCTTTCTTCCAGCACTTGTGTGAGGAACCCTGGATCTTAGCACCAGCATATTTCATGCGTTAACAAGCCCGCTGGTGGCCTCAGTGGCCCTTTCCTCCCTGTGGCTCTAATTCTTAAAAATTTTGGGTTCTCCCATGAATGGGAGAAAGAGAGTCCAATTGTGAGGGCAGGCTTTTCCAAGGCCAGTCCTAGAGGGAGATAGAGTTCAATGCACCTTTCCTCCCCATGGCTCTAATTCTTTGCAATCTTTAGATGGGCTTTTATTTTGTTGGCCCAAGGGCAGAGGAGTGGCGAAGGGACTCAGAATGGTATGTAGGAAATCTGTCTCTGCAGCATCCATTGCTTGCCAGCGGGCAGCCAATGAGGCAATGGCAGCAAACAAGCGCACTGGGCCTCGAGAACTGGGAAGGCAGGCAAGTATGCTGGGCAATGTGGGAGGCAGCTAGGCCAGGATTCAGGCCTTGCTGCTTGCAGTCACTCACCCAGGCAGATCAGGGCAGCTCAGCTGGGCCATGCGGAGAGCACCATGTGGGATGCAGCCAAAGGCAGGCAAGCTGGCTTGCCCTCAGAGACCGTGTGGTCAAGGCAAGCCAAAGAGCAGCAGCAGCTATGCCAAGTGAGTGGATGAGATGAGGAATGACTGGGCAGGGCGGGGTGGGCGGGGTGGGGCGGGGCGGGCAGGGCCAGCCACAATTTTACTACCAGTTCACCCAAACCGGCCAAACCAGCTGAATCCCACCACTGCTAATCACCTGTGTTGAGAGTCTATGTGAGTATTGTGTGAATGTATAGCCTAGTTGGGCAACAATACTTCCCCCCGTGGTATTCAAAAACATGTTACCACTGCAGTACCACCACAGCCACATGATTGTGATTTCCAATGTACCCATCCTGCTTGCCCACAAGCAAAGTTAATGGGAAAGCCAGCAGGAAGATAAAAGTCATTCCCATTCCCTGTAATGTCCTGCCTCTACTCCCTGTTCAAGAAAGTATGAACTCTTGAGATAGCAGCATTTCACAAGAAATCTTTTATTGAAAGGAAATGATTGCAAGACAAAAGCAAAGCAAGCTCTAAGTTTCCATTAGGCAATTCTATTAGGATAAAGGATTTAGAAAACCCTCCCCTCAGTCCGATGTTGAATGAGCCAAACCTCCGGTGTGAAGATGTGGAAATCACTGTCCTAGGAAGGAGATAAGGAACGTTTCTTTCAGGAGACTTCAGAACTGAGGCAAAACAGATGGCCCTCCCCCCTTACACATTCCCCCAAAGGTAATCAAAGTACAGGGCAGATAGGTGTCAGAGCTAGGGTTATAAACTAAGGGATTACATGATGTGCAGGAAACAGGAAGAGGGCAATAAGTGAATAAAGGGATCCAGGCCCCCTCCCCACAGAAATAGCAGTATCTGTTAAGTGTAAATGCCTGCCTTGTGATCCAGAGTTGTAAGGGTTAATTACCCAGGGACCCATCCATCCATTGACCCCTCCTTATCTTTGCTCCGCCCCTTGGGTACTTAAGGGTCATCCATGCGGTCTGGGGGCCATTCCAGCCTGAAACCTGTAAGAAGAAGATACAATGTAAATAAATGTTCTTTGAAAATGCACGTGCTTGTGTATCTGATTTATTGGGCTCGATCCATGAACAATTCCAACAAATATGGTAGCAAAGGGTGGTTGGAAATAGCCCAAACTGATCCGAAGGATGCCAGGAAACCTTGAATTGAATAAAGAAGAAAAAAGAATAAATACCCGAGCATACAAAAAGAAAATGGAGGAACAACTGACTTTGAATGAAGCCAAGCAAGCAGAGATGCCAGAGGCAAATGAACAACTCTCCTGCCCCGGCACACCAGATGGATCGGATGAAAGCATATCCGAAAGAGAAATCGAACCAAAGACCACGCTGTGCGGAGAAAATGAGCTCAAAGAAAAACTACTGGCCCTGATCGACACGACCATGACAAAATCAAGCCTCGTCGCGGAACTCCGAAATCTGCTTGAAAACCACGGAGCAGCGACAGAAGAGGAAAAAGACAAAACAGACCTAAACGACCAAAAAACGGTAAGCGACTTCCTTCCTTACCATACACACCCCAAAGAGGCCGAATTTAAACTCGCGCCCTCTCCACGGTGGCCATCTTGGTCAATGATGTCACCCAAGATGGCTGACCAACATCCAATAGGGTCCAGCGGTTTGAAAACCATGACGGGAACCGAGGCCTACCCCTATAAAACCTTCCAAAACATCTACGGGGCCATGGACTATGCAGATCAGGAACCAGCGAGCTCGCCTACTGAGCTTGAGATAGACAAGGCCATGCAGACCCTCACCGCGGCGTTCGGAGAGAAAATAAAAATAATAAGCTCCAACCCCGATGTTCCGGGGGAGCCCGGACTGACCACCTACTCGCATGGGGGCAACCGCGAGGGACACCTATGGAGAAAAAACGACGGGGCGTGGATGCAACCACAAATGCATCATGCCAGGAATCTCCCCAAGCCCCCACCAGGATACGCGGCAAAGCAAGAGGAAATAAATGAATATTTACCGCCCCAAGGGATCCATCCGGGACTGTCGGCAGGCATGGACTTTGGCCCGGGACCTGACTTCGCTCTACAAGCCGGACCAGGCCTCCAGGATCTTCGCCTGGCCTTCTCAGGCCCTCCAGTCTTCCCAGGCAGCGCAGCGGAATCTCCGGCATTCCAGACGGCGACTCGGACAACCTTCGGCCAACAAAGACCACCCAGAGTCGAGCCAAGAGTCCACCTCGACGAACGGGGCCTTCATCCAGAAGCTGCAGAGACGAGGTCCTTCCACAGCGAACGCAGAGACAGAATGATCCAGGAGCATGCGCAAAGCCGACCTGCAAAGAAAAAAGAAGAGACCATAGAAGCAAGTCAGTACAGACTTGCACCATGCATTCCCTTGCCTTATTGTGAGTTCCCTTTTGCTTTAAACCATGGACAGCAACTACCTGTAAGTAATATTTCTCACAATACAGGAACTTTACCAGCTGACTTTCCCAGGTTAAGGATAGATGGTTATAATTTTTTGGAGTGGAACCAGCAGCTCCAAGTTGTCCTCTTAAAGGAACATTTAATATTTTTAATCACAAACCTACCAGAAAAACCATGGACTTTTCAATTGGACTGCATGCATCACAAGGCATATTATTTGTTATTGGCTAGTATTTCTCCAAGCATATACCCCAGTATCAGGCACAACTTGACTGTTTCAGAAGTGTTAACCTTTTTACACAATATGTTTCATAGTAGAAGTGTAGCCACCACAACTAGAATTTCCAGGGAATTTTACTCAGCCAGACTTAAGACAGGAGTTTCAATGAGCGAACACATACTTGCTCTAAATGCCACTAGGGCAGAATTGATTCAAAGAGGGGAGACTGTGACGGAGGGAAGCATGGTGAGCGTGATCATAAATTCGTTAGATCACAGTTGGGACAATTTCATTATGCAATTAGATAGTTCCAACGTAGAACATATCACACTAGACATGTTAACCAGCAAGCTAATAGCGGAGGACAATTTAAGGAGGGACCGAGCAATGAGTCGCAGAGATGTAAAAATCAATAAAAGGGTGGAATTCCAGAGTAGGGATCACAGTGACACAGAGTGCTTTAACTGTGGCTCCAAAAATCATTACAAGAGAGATTGCCCCAGGAACGTAAGGGACATGGGACATTTCAATAGTAGGGATAGAGCAGAACATAGACCCAGAATTAATGAAAGGCAAACAACAGAGAGCAGGTACAGGCGTAGAGACTCCCCCAATCCCAGGAATAGAAGGAGACCCAGGGATAATTCCAGGGAAAGTTACAGGGGCTCATTGTATGGATCGAGGGACCAAGATATCACACAAGAATTCGCCAACAAGGATGACATATGGCTCCTAGATTCAGGGGCCACGAACCACACTACTTATGACCCAAAACTGTTCACATCATTCACAAAGGAAAAGTTTATAATTAAGGTGGCTAACCAGGATAATGTGCTAGTGACAGGGAAAGGCAGTATAAACATTCCAGGAACAGGAGAAGTAGAGGGGGTGTTACTGGTCCCGAAAATACCTTATAACATACTGGCTACGCTAAAATTGAGCAGAGAGACGAGAACTGAGATTACTTTTAAAGAGGGAAAAGCATTCATGACTAGAGAGGGAAAAAGCGTTGGGAGAACCATGATTAGTGGGGGACTACCCTATTTTCAACCTGACAATAGTGATCACCCTAAGGTGAATGTCAATACCAACGAAGAGACAGACCACACACACAACCCTGGAGAAGGGAGCAACACTGAAGAAATAAAGGAGGTTAGCATTAAGCCGACCACCAATGAACTAGATACAAAACAAACACCAGACAAGGAAAAACCCTCGATAGGTAAACCAATTCACGATGAATGTGCACACCTGTTGCACAGAAAGTTAGGCCATAGCAGTTTTCCAGTGGTTCAAAAAATGGTAAATTGTTCTGAAGGATTAAAGGTTAAGAATTGCAAAAATTACTTAGAGTGTTCGGTGTGCAAGTGTTCTAAGTTAAAAACCAAGGCCAGACCAAAAAAATCAGAACGCACCACTGACTCCGTCTTCCAAATGATCCATATGGATTTGGTGGGGCCCCTAAGGCCATCCATCAAATACAAAAAAAGATTTTTCCTGACCATCGTAGACGACTTTAGTCTCTACGGTTTTGTATATACATTGAAACACAAACATGAGGTATTTCAGAAGTTCAAGGAATTTTATAAGAAGATAGAACTACAGCATAACATAAAAATCAAACAAATAATGACAGACAGGGGGTCTGAATTTATGTCAAAAGAGTTCACCCATTGGCTCAAAATGCAAGGAGTGTTACGGTTCACGTCGGCGCCTTTTTCGTCTTTCCAAAATGGAGTCATAGAGAAAAAAAATGGAACTCTGCAGACCATGATGAGGTGTGTACTAGAGGATTCTGGGTTAGGACAACATTTCTGGTCAGAGGCAGTCATATACTCTAATCACACATTAAACAGGTTATGGTGTAGCGTAATAGATAAAACACCGTACGAGATAATGTACAAGAAAAAACCACAGATAGCCCACCTTCACATTTTTGGTGTCACCGCTGACGTGCATATTCCCAAGCAAATACGATGAAAGGGAGACAAAGTTTCAAAAAGATTAAGGTTTATGGGTTATGAATCAGGAACAAAAGGGTTCAGGTTTATTGATAACAATAACAATTTTATAGTGTCACGCACTGCAGTGTTCCATGAGAATGCAAATTGGTCGAGAATACATTTGAACGAGATACTCCCAGAAGGGAAACAAAGTGGGCACAATGAAAGTGTAATTGGACAGGGCGCAGAAGAAAACTGTAGACAAGGTGAGGTCAAACCCAAAAGTCAAGAAATAGAAATCAGGGAATGGAAAGAAAAGCACCCTGACATAAAGGTAGAATCACTGACTGAAAAGGAAGCTAAATACTTACACGATACAGAAACACCACCCGAGAGGCCAGTCAGGTCCAATAGAAATAAAACCCCAAAAAGGCTAGAAGACTATGTACTGTCACTTCACAATAGCCAAGTAACACCCAATAATTACGAGGAAGTGCTAAAATTACCCAAGGATGAAAGAGAGAGATGGGAGCAGGCAATGGAGAAAGAGATGAATAGCCTGCGAGAGTTAAAAGTATACATCCCCACCAAAGTTCCTGGTGACAAGACCACAATAGGACCAGGTGGATATACAAGATAAAGTCACTAGAGGGTGGTAAAACATTGTACAAGGCCAGACTGATAGCCCTAGGGTTTGCCCAACGGTATCCAGATGATTATACGGAAACGTACTCTCCCACAGTCAGGGCAGAAAGCGTAAAGTGCGCATTGATAATAGCTTCAATTCTAGGATTAGAGGTATATCAATTCGATGTGCAGACTGCGTACCTGCACGCAGAGTTAGATAAAGAAATTTATGTTAGAGCACCTCACAGCAAGGACACAAACAAGGGAGAAACTTGGTTATTGAACAAGAGTTTATATGGGCTGAAGCAGTCCGGAAAGAGGTGGTATGAGTGTTTAGCAAAAACATTAAGATCAATGGGATTCATAGCCACCTCCGCAGATAACTGCTTCTTCATCAAGAAAACTGGTGATTCCATTGAGTATGTTCTCGTGTATGTTGGTGATATCTTGTATATTGGTGACCAAACTCACAAGTGCGAGGCCTTCGCCAGTGATTTAGGAAAGCACTTCTCATTGAAGATATTAGGGAAGGTTGACAAATACCTGGGGGTACAAATCACTAAGACCAGTAAAGGTTTCAGGCTGTCTCAAAAAGAAAAGATATTAGAATTGTTACATAAATGTTGTATGTTTGATGCAAAACCTTGTGAAACACCTATGCAGCCTGATTTCCTTAAAAATATGTACGATCAATCAGAGCCATTTAATGACAACACATTATACAGATCCATAATAGGTTCTTTGCTGTACATAGCGAACTGGACAAGGCCTGACATAGCGCTAACTGTTAATCTCCTATCCAGACATGTTAGTAAACCCACAACTTATCATTGGGATGCCATAAAAAGAATACTTAGGTACTTGAAACACAGCACCGAAGCATACTTATGTCTAGAGCCAGAACACTCCAATAAGCCAGTATTAACTTGTTATGCAGATGCAGACTGGGCAGGGGACGTGAAAAATAAAAAGAGTACATCAGGGTACTCTTTCTAAATAACAGCCCCATACATTGGTATACTGTTAAACAAGATCTAGTAGCTACATCAACCACAGAAGCCGAATATATATGCCTGTCAAAAGCAGCAAATAATTTGGTATGGTTCGATGACCTATTGTCCAATATCTGGACTGAACCTGCGTACCCCATCAATATACATGAAAACAACAAGGCAGCAATTGAAATATCAAGGGCAGATGCCATAGGCCAAAGGTCGAGACACATAGATATAAAACATAAACATGTCAGACAGCTAGCTAACATTGGGTTCATAAACGTATTACATTGTGAGACGGAAGAACAAACCGCTGACATACTAACGAAACCTCTGTTAAACAAACAACATACGTATCTGACATCAAAACTAGGTGTCAAATTGTCTGGTACAACGTGTCATGATCCCAACACTCATGCCCCCACGGTCAGGCATTTAGAGGGGGATTTGTTAAATGTAAATGCCTGCCTTGTGATCCAGAGTTGTAAGGGTTAATTACCCAGGGACCCATCCATCCATTGACCCCTCCTTACCTTTGCTCCGCCCCTTGGGTACTTAAGGGTCATCCATGCAGTCTGGGGGGCCATTCCAGCCTCAAACCTGTAAGAAGAAGATACAATGTAAATAAATATTCTTTGAAAATACATGTGCTTGTGTATCTGATTTATTGGGCTCGATCCATGAACAATTCCAACAGTATCATGGTAGGGATCTGACATGCTGCCCCCCCTAGAAAAATGAAAAGTCCACCTGTAAAGGAAACAAAAAGAGAGGCAATGTTAGTTAGTTGGGTTTGTCAGGGTACTGCAAGTGGATTTTCTTTAGTAATGCGGGAGCCCTAAAATGTTTTTTAGCCACCCACTCATTCTGGGAGGAGGGGTAAATGCTTCTAGGCTACTAAATATTGCATGGAGCTGTGGTGTGTGTGAGAGTCTAGAGTTTCCTTGATCTCAAAGTGTTGTTTCCCCTCAATCATAATCGGGGTTGAAGGAACATCTGCAGGTGGCCTTAGAGGTGAGATAATTTCTGGCTTCAGTAGGCTGCAGCAAAACACTGGATGGACCTGCTTAAGTGTTTTAGAGAGGAGTAATTCCATGGTTACTGGGTTAATGATACTAGTGATAGGGAAAGGTCCTTTGAACTTAGGTCCCAACTATTTGGAGGGTTGCAAGGACTGTAGGAATTTGGTGGATAAGGAAACCTTATTGCCTATTTTGAAAGGTTTTGGCTCTGTTCTTTTTTGATCGGCTTGAGCTTTAAAAGTGGCCCTAGCCTCGCTTGTATGCAAAGGGCAGGAGGTCTGTCCCATTATCTTGCTGATAATTAATAAAACATCTCAAATATTGTTCTAGAACATTGTTCAGTCTCTTTGTGGGCAGATGGTGGGAGGAGCTTAGGCCCTGGCCAGTACCTAGGAGGCCCAGAAAAGCTTTCCAGAACTTTGAAGTGATCTGAACCCCCCAATCAGATATTATCCTTTGTGGGGGCCCATGCAGTCAATAAATGTGCTGTTGGAACATTTTGACAAGTGCCTTGGCAGTGAGAATTCTTTGGCAGGAGATAAAATGGTCTGTTATGACCCAAATGACAGTATTCCCCCCACTTTCTGGCATCTCTACAATAAAATCTGTAGAAATCTCTCTCCAGAGTGCTGCAGGCTCAGCTATGGTTTGTAAGAGTCCAGGTTTTTTCCCTGCCTTCTTTTAGCTGCTGCACAAGCAGAGCAACTGACAACGTAGTTCTCTATGTCTTTCTTAAGGGATGGACACCAGAATTGTCTTTTTATAAGGTGCAGGGTTTTCACAAACCTGAAGTGGCCAGCCAGTTTGGAGTCAGGGTATACCTTCATGAGAGGAAGACTCTGGCTAGCTGGAATGTATAATTTTCACCCTACCCAAACCAGGTCATGTTTAAGCAAACAGGTATTTTTATGGGCTTGGAACCAGTCATCATTAAGTAGGGCTTGTTTAAACTCCTGAACATTGGCATTGTTTGTTAGAAGGCCCTGTTTGGCTTGGGATCTGGTTATCACCTTGGCTGCCAGCTGGGAGGCTAGGAGCAGGGGTTTGATCACTTCAGGTTTTCTGCTATTATATTGTGGTTTTCTGGACAGTGCGTCTGCTAGAAAATTCTTTCCCCCAGGAAAATATTTGAGGCTGAAGTCAAAACGCTTAAAATATTGAGCCCAGCACGCTTGTTTTGGGGAGAGTTTCCACAGGGTCTTAAGGGCCTCCAGGTTTTTATGATCAGTCCACACCTAGAAAGGGATTTTGTTTCTCTCTAGGAAATGTCTCCAGGTAAGGAGAGCCCATCGTATTGCATATGCCTCTTTCTCACAGATAGCCCATCTTTGTTCAGTGTCTGTTAATTTTTTAGATGTCTAGGCAAAGGGTTGTAGTTGGCCCTGTTCATTTTCTTGGAGTAGGATGGCCCCAACAGCCATGTCTCTGGGGTTTTCCTGTATGACAAAAGGTTTTTCTGGGTCTGGGTGCTTTAGGATGGGTTCAGCTGAGAATAATTGTTTCAGTTTCTCAAATTCCGCCTGGCATTCCATAGTCCAGTTTAGGGGCTGTTTCAGCTGCGGCTTGTCCCCACTTTTGTTTTCAAAAGGTTAGTGATGAGGAGTGCAATTAGCACAAAAGCTGCGATAAATTGTCAATAGAAGTTTGCAAAGCCCAGGAAACTGCAGTTGTTTGCACGTGCGGGGAGGGGCCCAGTCAATCACCGCTTGCACTTTCCCTTGGTCCATCTCCATGCTCTCATGGGATACTTGGTATCCCAGGTAGTCTGTCTTATCCTGGTGGAATTCACATTTAGACAATTTTTCATAAAGCTTAGCAGCGCGGAGCTTGTTTAGGACTGCCCGGACAAGTTTTATGTGCTCAATTTTGGTTTTGGTGTATATTAAAATGTCATTTAAACACACCAGAACCCCTTTGTATAGGTGCTCATGGAGCACCTCGTTTATGAGTTGCATGAACACAGAGGCAGCGCCTTGTAGTCCAAATGGGAGCACTTTGAATTGATAGCACCCTAAGGGGGTGTTTAAAACTGTTTTCCATTCATCCCCTTCCCTAATCCTGATTCAGTAGTAAGCCTTTCTTAGGTCCAGTTTTGAAAAGATTTTCCCCTTGGAGAGGTGGGCTAGCATGTTCTTCATGAGGGAAAGAGGGTACACATTTTCTACGTTTGCATTGTTTAAATTTCTATAGTCTACGCATAAGCATAAAGGCCCATCTTTTTTTTCTTGGAACAGCACCAAGACAGCAATTTTTGGTCACATTGGTTTGATGAAACCTCTAGCCAGGTTCTTATCTATGAAGATCCTCAATTCCTCGAGTTCTCTGGGGGACATGCTATACATCTTGGGTTTTGGTAGTTTAGCACCTGGGAGGATTTTGATGGAGCAGTCTGTGGGACGGGGGAGGGGAGCTCATCGGAGCCCTCTTCACTAAACACTTCAACTAAGTCCTTGTATTTCCTGGGAATGCCCTGGGTTGGTCCAGCTCTCCCAGCCACAGCTGTTTCTTTGTTTGGGTTTCCTCTCAGTTCCTCCCTTTGCCCATCTGGTCACTCCCCATTGGAAGTGGGTTCCCTGCGGTCAGTTATTCTGGGGTTCCGTTTCCTTAGCCAGGTGAGTCCCAGGACTAGCAGCCATTCCATTCCGGGTGACACAATAAATGTGAGTCTCTCATCATGGGTCCCCATGGCTATGTCTAGAGGTTATGTGGCAAAAGTTGCTAGCTCCCTTCCCCTCTGCGACCGATTCATCTAACTGGCAAAATGCGATGGGGGTTTTCAGCTTCCACAGGTGGATTACCAGTTTCCCCACCAGAGTTGGGCTAATTAAGCCCTGGATGCATCCTGAATCCAGGAGGGTCAAGAATTTTACTCTTTTCCTCCCACTGGGGATGAATAGTTTTAGGGGTAGGGTGAGCGGTTCAAATGGTTCACTTACCAGTGGGCCATCTTCAGGGTTGCTTTTGGGTCCTTCCCCAGCGGTGCCGGAGTCCCTTTTCCCAACTTTGCAAGGAGACAAAACTCCACAGCCTCTCCACTTCTCAGCATGTTGTCTTTTCTGCATGGGTTAGTTTTAGCGGGCTTTCCACCTGACAGGCATTCAGGTTTCCTGGCAGGGGTTTTCTAACAGCATTCAACTGCATGGTGACCTTCCTTCCTGCACTTGAAACAGGTGGATGATCTCAGCGCTAGGGCGGTTTGTGGCTTGGATACCTCCTGCTTCCCCTGGGTGGGGATCTCTTCCAAGCTCTCCTGGCCCGGTACTGGTTCCTTGCCTGGTCGATCTCTACTTCTTCGGCTAGGATATACCATTCATGTAGGCAGTTTGTAGCCTCTTTGGCTAGGCAGGCCTGGTAGAGGTCATTGTTCAGGCCATCCCTGAAACAGCACACTAGGATATCTTCCAGCCAATCTACCCTGCAGGCCAGGACTTGGAATTCCTCAGTGTATTCAGCCAGCAGCCAGCAGCCCTGTTTCATGGTTCTGATGCAGTTGTGGGCTTTCCAGTCCTCCAGGGAGTCATCGAACCAGCGGTGAAGAGCGATCATAAACCAGTCAAAATTTCTCAGCTCAGGAGCTTTGGCAATTTGGAGGCACACCATCCATCAGGCTGCCACCCCTTCTAAGGCCAGGGTGACAACTCAGACTTGGGCACCCTGGGTTTGGAAATCCTGCTGGTACTCTTACATGTATGTGAGGACATGCACCAGGAAGAACCTCAGTTGTGGGTTGCCATCATACCATACTCCCGAAGTTATATCGTTGGCTGGGTTTGTAGCCATTGGGTCTGGGGTGATGGTACCGGCTCCCTTAGCTGCCGCTGCAGCCTCGCCCCCCCTCCTCTGGTGAGGATGCAGCTCCCCCCAGATTCTGAGGTTCTCAAAAGCTTCCATCACACATCGCATGACATGTCTTTTGAGTTGATCATCCCTGGCTGGTTGTTCTTCTTGGTCTGACAGGGCTTCCAGCTCACGTTTCCAGCCCAGTTGTTGGCTGCTGCAGGTCAGGGTGATTCCTCTGATTCTTCCATCCCAATTGTCTTTCTTCCCCACTCTGATTGACCACCTGAGCTTTGTGGAGCCTTCCAGCAGAGCTTTGATGCCTTTGATGGGGCAGGTTGAACTGGCGTCTGGCTGGGTGGTGGTAGAGGTCTCACCCCAGCTTTCTGCCTCCCCTTGCTTGCTACTCTGTTCAGACATTATTTGCAGGGTCCCCTCAGTAGAGTGAATTTGCTTCTCTGGGTTGACCACTTTTACAGAGCCTGCTTTATGTAAGGTCCTGACTCTCCTTCCTGTCCAAGAAAGCATGGATTCTCGAAACTTTAGATGGTAGCAAAAAAACAAAACAAAAAAACTGTGTGGAGCTATAGAAACCCGATATTATTGTGGCTGTAAGGTCTTGCCTCTACTCCCCATTCAAGGTTTCCCCCATGTGCTGCAGAGGGCTGGCCACCACTCCTCCACTATAAGGGTCATGCTGCACCACACCAAGAACCCCGAGATAGCCACACCACCTTTCCCTCTGCCCAGCTACCTGCTAGCTAATTTAAAGGCTGTCTGTCTGACCAAGCCTTTTGCTCAGAGTTCCATGATCTCACAACAATTATTGAAGGTTTTCCTGCCAAGGAACTTCATGCCATATTTCCTTGGCTGGTAGAGAACATTTTTGGCAGTTTAGATGGCATCATTTCTGGATGGAACATCCACTGCCTACAAGGCAGAACAAGCTACACCAAGTACAACATGGCCCTGGACTTCCTGTCCCTCCTCAATGATGAAGTTGGTTTACAAGCTCCAAGCTGAGGGATACAGTTATGAGTTCCCACTTCCTCACCCAGTGAAAACTTCAATTCAAGAACGGATTTTACCAGAATGTTCATTATATCACAAAAAAGTCCAGTTCCTTCCCACTGGGGGCCTGCATTTGAACCTGATTCTTAATCCGTATGAATATTACTCCCTGATACCGAAAGAAGATTTAGGTCCAAAAAACCCAGAAAAATTTAGACCAATTTCTCTTTTAAATACAGATTATAAAATCTTTGCAAAAGTATTAGCCAACAGGTTAATGCCAGCTATTCAAGTGGTGATTCATCATGATCAAGCAGGATTTATTGAAGGCAGATATATGAAAGAGAATGTTAGGCAAATTATAGATTTGTTGGACTATCTAGAAAAGAATAAACAGATCCCTGCAGTGCTAGCCTTTTTGGATGCGGAGAAAGCCTTTGATCGAGTGAATTGGAATTTTATAATAAAGACTTTGGAAAAAATGGACTTTGGGGTTTGTTTCATACAGGCAATCACAGCGATATACCAAGAGCAATTTGCACAACTTATTATTAATGGAAGTTTAACTGAGAACTTTAGCATACAAAAAGGTACAAGACAAGGGTGTCCATTATCCCCACTGCTATTTATTTTAACCTTAGAAGTCTTGCTGAACACAATATGGGACTCGAACTCTTTAAATGGAATAGTTATAAGGCAAGAAGACTACAGAACTAGGGCATTTGCAGATGATCTGGTGGTTACCCTAACACGGTCGATGGAATCAATAATCCAGTTGAAATTTATTATAGAAGAACATGGTATGGTATCAGGATTTAGACTGAATCAGAGAAAAACTAAGATGATAACAAAGAATTTGACAATGACTCAAAACAAGGAACTTGAAAAGATGGCAGGTTTTGAAATAATATCAAAGGTTAAATACCTAGGAATACAAGTAGCAGATTTAAATATAAAATTGTTTCAAAATAATTATGAACTGTTGTGGCAAAAGATACAAAAAGAAATGCAAACTTGGGAAAAATTGCAACTGTCTTTACTTGGGAGAATAGCAGCAGTAAAGATGAATGTTTTACCCAGATTTATTTTTTTGTTTCAAATGATACCGGTGCTTAAATCTGATAAACAATTGTTAGAATGGCAAAAAGGAGTGAACAAGTTTGTTTGGAATGGGAAAAAAATGAGAGTTAAATTGAAAATTATGCAAGATACTCGTGAGAGGGGTGGCCTTAAACACCCAAACCTTCAATTATATTATGAAGCAGCTGCATTGATACATACTAGTGATTGGTTTGGGAAAACAAAGAATGGAATATTGAATATAGAAAGCCACAATTTGGAATGGGGTTGGCACGCATATTTATTTTATGATTATAAAGTGGACAAAATATTCAATAGTCATATATTTAGAAGTGCCTGGATGAGAATATGGAAAAAGCACCGATTCAAATGGGATTATAAAATACCGCTTTGGCTGGATCTTGCTGATACCATGTGGAATACAAATATTAAGTCACTCGGGGGGGGGGTTATATAAAGATGTACTCTTCATTGAAGAGGGTAGGTGGCAGCTGAAGACACAACAAATACTGTTGGACGAAGGAATTATTTTGACTTGGTTACAGTATAATCAATTACAAATGAGATGGAAAGAAGATCAAAAAATTGGTATAATGTTGTATGAAGTAGAATTGGTTAGACAGATAA
Source organism: Ptyas mucosa (assembly GCA_012654045.1). Taxonomy (NCBI): domain Eukaryota; kingdom Metazoa; phylum Chordata; class Lepidosauria; order Squamata; family Colubridae; genus Ptyas; species Ptyas mucosa. The sequence continues at coordinate 2,546,512 of WNWU01013597.1, read as the reverse complement.
AAGAGAAAGGAGCAATGCATATTAAGAGAGTTTACAATGTTTTGCTAGAAAGGGACTCAGAAAAAGAGCTGGTTAAGGATTGTATGGGCACAAAATTTTACAGAACCAGTCATGATGGATACTTGGGAAAAAATATGGGTCCAGAATGTTAAATTTACACAATCGCAGAATTTGAGGGAGAATTTTTATAAAATGTTTTATAGGTGGCATTTAGATCCTAAGAAATTGTCATGTATGTATCCTAATGTTCAACCAAAATGTTGGAGATGTGATTGTTTAGATGCTACATATTATCATATATGGTGGACTTGTAAGAAAGTGAAGGCTTTTGGGATAAAAATATGGCGGGTTATGCAAAATGTTTTGAAGAAAAAGCTACAATTTTCTCCACAATTGTTTTTATTGGGTATAGTTAAGGGTTTTTCAAGGGGGGAAACAAAATTGATATTGTATATGGTGACAGCAGCTAGATTGTTGGTCGCCCAATATTGAAAGAAAGATGTCCTACCTACTATTGATCAATGGACCCAGAAGATGGCCGGATTTGCAGAGATGGCGAAGATTTCTGCTTTCTTAAAAGACTATACACAAGAGAAATATGTGCAAGAATGGAAAAAATGGATTGACTATATACAAAATAAATATCAAACTAGAAAATATTATATAGCTTTCAGCTGAAGGAGATTAGACAAATATGATTCTGCTGATTGGAGTAAAGGGGATAGAATATGAAGGGGTTGAATAATATATATTGTGTTTGTAGTTATAATAGATTCATATAGTGGAAGTCTGAAGGGCGGAAGGGGAGGTTGGGTAGAGATGGGGAGGGAAGGGGGATATGTATTTGATAGTTTATATGATTTAAATGTATAACCTGAGGGGGATGGGGGAGAAGGGGGGATAATTTGTATTTGAAAAACTTTTTCAATAAAAAAAAATATTACTCCCCATTCAAGAAAGTACAAACTCTTGAGATAGCAACATTTCACAAGGAATCTTTTATTGAAAGGAAGTGATTGCAAGACAAAAGCAAAGCAGGCTTTAAGTTCCCCTTAGGCAATTCCGTTAGGATAAAGGAGTTAGAAACCCCTCCTCTCAGTCTGATGTTGAATGAGCCAATCCACAGGTGTAAAGATGTGGAAACGGTCATCCTGGGAAGGAGATAAGGAACTGTTCCCAGGTGCTTCTTTTAGGGGGCTTCAGAACTGAGGCAAAACAGATGGCCCTCCCCTCTTACACATTCCAAAGGTAAATCAAAGCACAGGGCAGATAGGTGTCCGAGCTATAACAGATCTGACATTCCCACTGCTTTTTTTGCCTTCCTGTAATTATTCTTTTTATCTCCTTAGGTAAGTAAATATTAACAAAGGAGGATCAGTTTATCTAGTATTTATATGTAATTATCTAAAGTTCTTACAGAGCTCGATGGATGATAGCTAGATAGATGGATGGATGACAGGAGAGAGAGAGAGAGAGGGAGGGAGGAAGGGAGGGAGGGAGGATGATAGAATAGCATGGTTGCTCAGCAATTAAGATGCTGAACTTGTCAGCTGGAAAACTAGCAGTCCAGGTTTGAAACTTGAGCTACACATGACAGGGTGAGCTCCTGCCAACCTATCAGTTTAAAACCATACAAATGCAAGTAGATAAATAGGTACCACTTTGGTGGGAAGATAACAGTGCTCTATGATGTCATGCTGGCCACATGACCACAGAAATGTCTTTGGACAGTGCTGTCTCAATGGCCTTGAAATGGAGATGAACACCACCCACTACAGTAGGTCACAACTAGCAGAGTAAAATCTGAAGTGACATCTTTACATTTATATATAGATATATGTGTACTTTACTTTCTACCCCAGGATGCTTGCAAATCCATCTTAGACTGAAGTCCTGTGTAGACTAGAAAACAAAACCACTGAACTAAATGGAATTTACTGCTAAGTAGATATATGTCTGTCTGTCTGTCTGTCTATCTATCTATCTCATCTATATGTATGTATATATGTATGTGTGTCTATGTGTGTCTATGTCTATCTATCATCTATCTACCTATCGATCTATACACACACACACGCATGCACGCACGCATGCATGCATGGATACACACACTATCTACAATCCCATACAATACTTCGCATTAACACCCAAATGTCCTCTGGACAAGGTGCATTTTTAATTGTTTCGGGAAACAATTCAAACTTGAAATCAAACTTGAGACTTGATAAAAACTTATCAAGTTAAAAAGCTTCTGTCGATATATTCTTGAAACAGGATATTAGAAACATCTTGTTATTATCTATGAAATATTGATGATATTAATTGACAATGGATCTTTAAACTGTAATTTAAAGAATTCTTTATATCTTTTTTTGACTTTTTTTGTGATCATATATTGAGATCTTCACAGAGTTTTATATATACACACACCCATATATACACAGGCATATAGGGAGAAATTTAAAATATATATTCTTAAGTTTATAAATATATAAGTATAATGTGGCTGTGTTTGTTATAAACTTTACTTTCTACCCCAGGATGCTTGCTAAACAAATCCATCTTAGGCAACAGTCCTATGCAAACTAGAAAACAAAACCACTGAACTAAATGGAATTTACTACCAAGTAGATATGTATCTGAGGGGCTGCAGCACTGATGATGTTACCTAGTTTTCTGCAAGAAAACAGCCAAGGTCAGAGAGCACCAAGTAGCCCTCAGCTACAAATATTTTTCTTTATAGATATGTATCCATCTGGTTTCTAAAAGTTTATCTCTTGTTTCAGAGCACTGAAATAATCTTTAAAATTGAAAAAGAACCAATTGCTCAAAAGCAGAAAAATGCTTTTGAGCCATTGTAATCCTAATTCCAGAAGAGTAGCAGAAGAGAAGCAGGTAAGCTTTGTTCATTGAAAACAATAGTCTCATGCTAAACATAATACTTTTTGTAACGCTAACAAACCAGGCAGATAGTTAGCTTATTTGTTAAGGAAAAAACAAAAGTCACCTACTGTAGAGAAGATAGAATATAAAGGTAAAGAGGTTTATCAGCAAGACATGATTTAAAAAAGCATTTTTAGAATTTTACACGAGGTTGTATGCTAGTGATAAAATTCAAGGCATAGACATAGACAGATATCTACAGAAAGAGAACATTTCTATAGTTACAGAGGAGCAAAGGGAAGGTTTGAACCAACCGATAACTTCTGAAAAAATTCTCTTAGCAATTAAACAGTTGAAAGTGGGCAAAGCCCCTGGGACAGATGGATTGACATCTGTTTACTATAAAAATTTGCAGCTAGAGATGGTGGAACCACTTAAAGAATTATTTAATAAAATACAATTTGGAGGGGAGGTACCTCCATCCTGGAGAACAGCATTTATTTCTTTGATCCCAAAGGAGGATCAAGATCATAGTCAGCCAAAAAACTATAGGCCTATGTCGCTTTTAAATACAGATTACAAGATTTTTGCAAAAATATTAGCAAACAGGTTAATGCTGGTTATGCAACAATTGATCGACAATGATCAAACTAGTTTTATAAATGGGAGACAAATGAAAAGTACTGTAAGGCAAATAGTTAACATACTGGAATATTTGGGGAAGAACAACCAAGTCCCTGCGGTGCTTATATTTTTGGATGCAGAAAAGACATTTGATCGATTGAATTCGGATTTTTTATTGAAAATAATAGAAAAGATGCAGTTTGGAGAGTATTTTACACAATCTAGTAATATAGAAAGGGATGGAAAACTGGAAAAAATTACAACTGTCTTTGTTGGGAAGAATAGCAGCAGTAAAAATGAATATTTTGCCAAAATTTTTATTTCTTTTTCAAATGATACCAATACTTTAAAAAGATGCAAATCTGAAGGAATGGCAGAAGGGTATTAATTTTGTTTGGGCAGGGAAGAGACCGAGAATAAAACAAAAAATAATGCAAGATATACGTGAAAGAGGAGGTCTCAAAATGCCCAATTTGAGATTGTATTATGAGGCAGCTGCCCTTTCAGTAATTAGTGATTGGATTAATTCAACAGAAGAGAGAATATTGAATATTGAGGGATACGATTTGGTATTTGGATGGCATGCATATTTATTGTACGACAAAAAGGTGGATAAGAGTTTTAAAAGTCATATAATAAGGAATGTGTTATTACGTGTCTGGAAAAAGTATCAATATAAGCTAAACAATAAAATACCCATATGGACAATACCCAGACATGCGATAGAGAATATAAGCATAGAACAAAAACAAGATGCGATTACTTATAAAGAGCTTCTTATTAAGGAAAGAGGAATATTGCAGTTAAAGTCTTTGAACTATTAAAAGAAGAAAGGATAATTCAAACCTGGTTTCAGTATGGGCAGCTGCAAGCTAGATGGAAAGAGGACCAGAAAATAGGTATTTTACAACATGAGGAAAATTTGGTAAAACAAATTAGAGACCAAAGTCAAATGCATATAAAAAGGTTGTATAATGCATTGATAGAGATAGATTTGGAAACGGAGTTAGTTAAAGGCCATATGATTAAAATGGGCACAAAAGATTGAGGAACCAATAATGATGGAAACGTGGGAAAAAATATGGGTTAGAAATGTAAAATTTTATGCAAACCCAAAACTTGAGAGAGAATTTTTATAAAATGTTTTATAGATGGCATTTAGATCCTAAAAAGTTAGCTTGTATGTATCCAAGTTTACAATCTAAATGTTGGAGATGTCAGTGTGATGATGCCACGTATTATCATATATGGTGGACATGTAAGAAAATTAAAGCATTTTGGATAAAAATATGGTGGATTATGCAAAATATTATCAAAAAGAAGATAAAGTTTACCCCACGGTTGCTTTTATTGGGTATAACTACAGATTGTACGGTTATAGAGACTAATTTGATTTTGAATTTAATAACTGCAGCCAGACTTTTGGTGGCGCAGTACTGGAAGAAGGAAGATTTACCTACCATTGAAGAATGGACATTAAAAGTAATGAACTTAGCAGAGATGGCTAAAATTTCAGCATATTTGAAGAACTATTCAAATGAGAGATATATATTGGAATGGAGAAGATGGATTGACTATATTCAGAATAAATATCGGACTAAGAAATTTCAAATAGCTTATGAATGAAGAAGATATTTAAGGGAATTTTAATTTTTAGTTATGTAAAGGGGAGTTAAAGAGCAAGAGGGAGAGGGGAGTCTATAGATAGTTTGTATATGTTAGCTTATGTTTGTTAAATGCTATACCTTGTATTTTGCTCTGGGAAGTCCAGGGGGGGAGGGTTGGGTCGGGAGGGGGAAGGAGGGACAGGAAAACTGTTTGTAAAATTTTTTAAAACTTTTCAATAAAAAAACAATAGTCTTTTGGCATTTTTCTATTATTAGCAGAAAACAAAACACATCACTTAAAAATGAAATCCATAACAATGTATAATTAAATATATATATAATCATGCAGAGATTTCACTCATAAAGTAGTATGTTTTGTTTCATGCTAAGAAGTATCAGCATTTTGTTATAAAATGAATTCTTCATTTTCTTTCATCACTGTTCTACATAATCACCTGCTTTTTTCTCAGCACTACTGGCTGCTGAAGTATTGGCTACTTGACATGAAATGTTCTCTGCAAGCTCATAATTAATGTAATAGCCTGACTGTGTTTGCACATTTTCATCATATCCAAATATGTCTAAACATTTCAGCTGTAAATAATGTCTAATATCCCACATAAAAATTGCAAAGTCCTGACATAAAATCTTTCACATATCAGTTGTTGGGAATCCTGCCAAAATTGGAAATATTAAAAAAAATGTAATATTTGTGCAGGACTTAAAGTTGACTATTATGGATTCTAAAGTAAAGCATTTATTAGTTAACATATGGCAGGGACATAAACAGTTTTCATAGTTATTATTAATTTTATTTTATTATTTTTATTTTTATTTATTTTATTTTTTATATTTATATGCCGCCCTTCTCCGGAGACTCAGGGCAGCTTACAAGGTGTTAAGCAATAGCCTTCATACTTTTTGTATATCTATACAAAGTCAGCTTATTGCCCCCACAAACTGGGTCCTCATTTTACCCACCTTAGAAAGGATGGAAGGCTGAGTCAACCTTGAGCCTGGTGAGATTAGAACTCGCAGTAATTGCAGGCAGCTGGATGTTAAATGCTGCCTTAATAGGAGGCATTAGCCTGCTACGCCACTCAGGCTCCTATTTTATGTCATGACAAGTTTTTTTTAAAAAAAACCCACAAATGTTGAAAGGAAAAAAAAACAAAAAACCCAACAAGCAATAACAAATTAAATCAATAAAAAGAAAAAAGTAATAATGAACTGAAAAAAATCCAACCTAAGTGGACTGACATGTATATCAGATGATTAACAGTAAATAAAAGTCTCTAGCTATGACAGAGAAGGACCATCTTCTGATTCCCAATATTCCTTGATAGAATCTGTAGCATGCCCAACCTGCGTGCCTGAATTGGATACACAGAAACAACTAGGAGAAGATATCCCTAGATAAACAAAACAACTTAGGAAGTGTACAGTCAGCTATCTATCCTACATTGTTAATTTCAATAAAATGTATTTTAGAGTGAGGGATCCTTCATGCTCTCTGATCTTGCAAGCATTTTAGATTAAACATGAAAGAATGCTGCATTTTTAAAAGTATCTTTAAGGCACTTGGTCAGTAAATATTCATTTAGTGGCATTAGTTAGGATTTCAAATTTAAAAACAGGCATTTTTATTCTCTGTTCTTAAAAAAAATTATTTGATTTGTCTCCCTGATGTTAAGCAATAGGTTAGGATCCATTCTTGTTTGGTCAGCGTTTCCTGAAAATAGAAGAGATATACTGAATCACTAATAAATAATTCACAGACTTGAAACTTTTTGAAGGAGGCAATTGTTAAATGCTGCAGGCTTTCTGTTCAACTATTCACCTTGCCTTGCTTCAGGTCAGACAGAGCAGAAAAAACAGACAAAACTGGCAATCCAATTAGTGTAAAGGGGCCTCCCTTTTTCTTCATTTTAGCCAGCTCATCACATTAAATTATTCATACCATCCCAAGTCATATTAAAAGATTCAGAGATATCTCAGTTTGATTTCAGACTACTACAGCCATTTGCAGAAGGTAATTTTCACTACTTGAGTAATATTTGGCAACAGAAGCTTCTGCAGTCCTATGTTAACTTGGCAGCTCCAAGTTAACAAAGACTATAAATGAAACAGTAATGCAGACAAAGTTCAAGTGAGTGGCTGGTATGTATATGTAAGGACAGACAGGCCCAGGGAGGGGAGATGCAGCTCCCCTCAACCTGCAAGGCGGTCCCCCTTTGCTTCACCACCCCTCCAGGGTGGCTATGGCTTCGAATGAAGCCCCTGACAGGGAGAGCTTGGAATGGACCTGTGGAGGTTGTGGATCTTGCTTCCAAAGGTGCTGGAAGTTCAACCGGAAGCCTCCTCATCTGAAGACTAGGAACAGCGGCAGTTAAAATGGCGGACATGAAGCCAGGGAACAGCCAGAAACAATAAGTTTGTGCAGGAGGAGAGAAATAGTAAATGGTGTGTCGTCTGGGTAAGAAAAGATTTACAGCTGAAGCCGGACCCCCCCAAAATTTAAGGGGAATACCTTTTAGAACAATTTGTTACAGTGGCATGTAACTATTGTAAAAAAGCATATTGGAAATTTAAAGAAGTAAATATATCTTTAAAAAGAAAATTAAGTTGGAAATGGAATCTCCAAAACAAAAGGTGTGATATTAAGAAGGCATATTAAGATGCTGGAACTATAAACATACCTTTTCTTCAAATAATTTGCCATAAGTAACAGAGTTATAAGTTAAACTAAGCAAGAGAAATAAATTGGACTTGTCAAAATAAAAGCAGAGTGGCAGCAGAGTGAAGTAAAGAGCGCCATCTGCTGATGATAGTGAATTTTTGCAACTTGGCAGTAAATATTGAAATGAAGGGAAATAACTGTTGAACTATACATATTTACCTTCTAACCACTGGAGATTGGAATATTAAAAAATAATTTTGTGGACTTCCGGCAGGGCTCTGTTTGTTCATACCCAATTTTTTGTGTTTTGAGGCTTCTATGGGCTGGTTGGATCTTGGAGAGATCAGTGAGGTAGAGGGGTTTCCTCGGAGTTTGATTGGGGAGTAGTGCAAGCTCCCGTTCGGCAAGAGGAACCCTCTGGATATACACAGAAGAAATCCATCCTGAGAATGGTAGATCCAGAGGCATGATGGCTCGATGATTTGAGCAGGGAGAGAACAGTGATAAGCAGCTTGAAGAACCAGTGAGAGGAGAAATAAGAGTGACAGAAAAGGAAAAACTCTCAGGGATTATAAAACAACCTGAGACAGAAATGGCGAAGTGAGTCTCCAAGAGGTGAAGTGAGTGGTGAGTTGGCAGTGGGAGCAGAGAATGTGAGCTCTCAAAAAGGGAAAGGAAGTTATTGTGTGAGTGGGAGCAAATGAGTGGATTGGCTCTTTATTCCTTTGTTACTGTTACCAGAAAGAAGCTTCTGACTTTCAAGATTGTTGTTTGAAAAAAGCAAAGAGAGAAAGTGTTGGTTGTGCTGGATGGGTTGGAGGTGACAGAACAGAATCTGTGCTACAGAAAATGGAGGTGACTGTGCAGTTTTGAATAGAGAAGACATCTTGGAGGAAGGGGTGGGGGGGAAAACCACAGAGAGAAAGAAGAAGTAAAACAGCAGATATTACGAACTCAGACATGGACATATAATATTTGTCTACAAGAACTTTTAGGAAACTTTGGTCTTAGTAAAGAATTAATTGAGGAAAAGATTAAAGAGTAATAATTAAGAAAAAATAATAAAATAAAATAATACATATAATATAATTAATATTATATATATATATATATATATATATATATATATATATATATATATATGGAAAAAAGACAAACAGATAGTATTGGAGATTATCAGGACATTAAGTCAGAAGTATAACTATTGAACATAACTGTAAGTTCCCTTTTTATAATATCTATATAACACTGTAGTATATATATAGAAATATACTTAAGGCTGATAGTTGTAATTGAACTTAAGAAAAGAGTGCATTTAAGAATTATTTATTATTAATTATTTATCAATTAATTAATTGTTAGAAATTGGCAATAAATCAACCAATGTCTATATCAAGAGATTAACGGAAGGTATTATAACAATTGTATGGAAAGAATTTAGAGGAATTAAGAAAGGATAGAGATTGAAAGAGAGGAATAGAAGAATACAGTTGATTATATGGTACTGTGGAAAAAATTCTTTAAAAATATTAAAATGACAAGCACAACTACCACAGTCACTAAAATAGGGGGAGGGGATAACTTCAATAACAGCTTCCCCCTCAGGATCAAGATCTGTGGAACCTATGTTGGGAGGCAAAAAATCTGGCTCTACCATTAATCTACAGAATATACAGTCAACTCTATTGGCAATACAGGAAACAATGCTCAAAATGCAGGAGGTTATGACAAATGGTCACGAAGACATTAAGAGCAATACAGGAGAAGTTAAGGGGGAGATACATATGCTAGATGATAAAATTGGCACAATGCAAGAGATGATAACTAAAAATGAACAAAAGATAAAGATGGTAGAGGTTAAAACTGAGCATATAGGAAAAAATTAGATATAGTAACAAATAGAATGGTGACAGAACATAAGGAATTAGAAGAAGCTATAGTGAATCTGGAGATGGAAAAATCAATGTTTTACCTCTGTTTTCAAAACATTCTGGAAAGCAAAGAAGAACTCCCTAAACTGACAGCTGAACATCTAGTGGAACCACTGCAAAAAACTAAACAGGAGCTGGAAAGTGAAATTGATGAAGCATACAGGATCCATACGAACTGTGCATGGAGGCATAAACTCCCAAGAGTTCATGTGAAATTTGTGAGAAAGAAAACCAGAGATGAAGTATACAGTAAAACAAGAGAAGACCTCCCTGATGTATAAAGGAAAAGAGATTATAGTGTTGAAACAGAAGAATAAAAGAGCAAAGACAAAGTTACCACTTCCTCTCCACACAGCTGTTAAAATATAGAGTTATGTTTCGATGGCTCATCTTAGAGGGGATGTTATAACATGGCAGGAGAAGAAATTCTGGATTGATACCTTGGAAAAACCACAGGAATTCTACAACCATTATATAAATGGCGAGGATGAACAAGACAGTAGAGAGGAAAGAGAAAGTAAAAGCCAGGAAGATCAGATATCTGAGGAAAAAATCATGGAACAAGATACAAGAGATCAGAAGGAAATAGAACGTCAGGTGAGAGAAGGAACCAGAAGTAGAGCACAAACCGAGAACAGAGTAAGGAGAGGACTAAGACCAACAGACAAATAATAGGAGGGAAGATGAAATAAAGATGCTATCACTAAACATTAATGGCATCAATTCACCTGTTGAATTGTGAGCACAGACAGAGGACACAGGACACGTCCGGCAGTGCAAACAGCTTTATTCAGCTCCAGTACAGCAATGGCAATCCGAGCCGCAGCAGCCTTTTTTAAACCGGAGCTGTCCGCAGCTTCAGCCACTGATGCACGTTTAATTTTCCTGCTCTATCTACTGGCTCCTGATTGGTTCCTGTACCTGTCTATTCAACTGAACTGTGCAGGTCAAGTCGTGCCCAAAAATGACCCGCCTACTTGCGTGATTACATTGTTTGAATAGAGCCTGATTGGTCGGTGCCAGCCCAGAAGGGAGGAGTGTTAAGTGTTGTGGCCTGTCTATTCCTCCCCTCTAGGCTGGCACCGACCAATCAGGCTCTGTTGGAATTATTTGTATTGTTTATTCAGGTATTCTTCGGGGAACTATCAAAAGTAGGAGTCTGAGACTGAATGAGAGAGATTTGTTAATGTTTGGGAAGGAGAACTGCAATCAAAACTGGAATCTTTTTTTCTTTCTCCTTTCATCATTTTTTTCCCTTTCTCTACTAAGTGATAACTCTCTATATTCTTCCCCTGCTTAAACATTTTCAATGGATTTATGAAACGTTTCCTTTTTTCTTTTTCTCATATATAACTGGATTGGATTAGGGTGTACAAGTGCCTGAAGACTGATTTTTGATTTTTACTTTTTGGTTGGCTTTTTGGCTATTCATTTTTCATTTTTCTTTTCCTTTCTCTCATTTTTTCTTATTGGTTTTGATGATATTTTACTGACATAATTTAAGTCTCCTTTAAAGTGGATTAGGGTATAGAAGAACCCAAATAATTGTTATTTTTTTTCTTTCTCCCTTTTTCTTTTTATTCTCTTTTTTCTTGGCTTTTTCACAGAACTAGGGCTGCATAAAATCTTGGCTTACGTAGGTAGAACCTGGCTAATGAGAAATACATACATACATACATACATACATACATACATATATTTGTTTTTGCGATTTATATGCCGCCATTCTCCTATGCAATGCCAGGTCCG
>WNWU01013597.1:2441153-2535028 GCA_012654045.1 Ptyas mucosa | reverse complement strand
CCCCCCTCATCTGCAATCTTATTCTAGAAGGGGGAGCGGACCTGGCAGGTATTACGGAGACCTGTTTGGGCCACGAAGGGGGGGTTCCCCTCGTGGATATGTGCCCACCAGGCTTCCGCTCATTTCATCAGCCGAGAGCTCAGGGTAGGGAAAGGGGGGTAGCGGTGATTATAAAGGAAGGTCTCAATCCGAGGGAGGCCACTGTACCTCAGATAGTCGGATGTGAGTCCCTTTTTGTGAAGTGGGGCCGTGGGATGCGGTTTGTTGGTCACCTACCTGGCTCCCTGCCACGTGGCAACGACCCTGCCCAAGCTCCTCAACATTATAGCCGAAGTGGCAGTTGATACCCCCAGACTTCTGGTCATGGGGGCCTTTAACCTGCCATCTATCGGTGATACGTCTGAGGTAGCTCAGGAGTTCATGGCTTCCATGACGGCCATGGACCTGACTCAAGTAATTAATGGCCCTACTCACATAGGTGGACACACTCTGGACTTAGTTTTTATCTCTGGTCAGTGGTTGAGTGGTTTCGACATAGGGGATATAGTAATCGAACCCTTGTCATGGTCTGACCACTCACTCCTCCGTCTTGACTTTCTGTCCGCTACCCCCTGTCGCAGGAGGTGGAACTGACCAGGTGGTTCTGCCCAGGCGCCTGATGGATCCTGATAGGTTCCAGATGGAGGTTGGGCCATTTCCCGAGACTCTGGCTCATGACTTGGCTGAAGACCTAGTGGCTGCCTGGAATAGTGCAGCCGCCGGGGCTCTGGACCGAGTCGTGCCTTTGTGGCCTCTGATCCGGCACCGAACTCACTTAGCTCCTTGGTTCTCTAAGGAGCTGAGGGAGATGAAGCACCGGAAAAGATGCCTAGAGAGTGGTTGGAGGGCCAGCCGGTCTGAATCTGACCTGACACTGTAAGATCTCATATTAAGGCTTACTTAGTAGCGATAAAAGCGGCGAAATCAGATTATTTTGCCGCTCTTATTGCATCATCAGATAACCACCCAGCTGCCCTGTTTAGGGTGACCCGCTCCCTCCTCCATCTGGGAGTGCGGGAGGACCCCTTGCAGGGTCGAACTGAGGATTTTGTACACTATCTGCATGATAAAATCACTCAGATTCAGGAAGACTTGGCCGCTGACTGGGTTAGTTCAGACGAGATGACTGAGGCAGGTCCTGAGAACATTATCTGGGAGGAGTTCGACCCTGTGGCTCCCGAGGATGTGGACAGGATCTTGGGATGGCTGAACGCAACCACATGTTTATTGGACCTGTGTCCCTCCTGGTTGGTACTGGCCTCCCGGGAGGTTACACGTGGCTGGCTCCAGGGGATTGTTAATGCTTCTCTGAGTGAGGGTGTCCTGCTGGCCGCCTTGAAAGAGGTGGTGGTGAGGCCCCTCCTCAAGAAGCCCTCCCTGGATCCGGCTGTTTTGGCCAACTATCGTCCAGTCTCCAACCTTCGTTTTATTGCGAAGGTTGTTGAGATATGGTGGCGCGGCAGCTTTCCCAGTACCTGGATGAAGCTGTCTATTTGGATCTGCTCCAGTCCGGTTTCAGGCCTGGTTACAGCACGGAAATGGCATTGGTTGCATTGGTGGATGATCTCTGGAGGGCTCGGGGTAGGGGTTATTCCTCTATCCTGGTCCTGTTAGACCCCTCAGTGGCTTTTGATACCATCGACCATGGTATCATGTTGCGCTGGTTGGAGGGATTAGGGGTGGGAGGAACCGCTTTGCGGTGGTTCTCCTCCTATCTCTCCGACTGGTCGCAATCTGTGTTGACAGGGGGGCAGCGGTCGACCCCGAGGTGCCTTGTTGGTGGGGTGCCACAAGGGTCGGTCCTCTCGCCCCTTCTGTTCAACATTTATGTGAAGCCGCTGGGTGAGATCATCCGTGGTTTTGGGGTGGAGTTCCATCAGTATGCTGATGACACCCAGCTGTACATCTCCACCCCAGACCATCCCAACGATGCCTTGGAAGTGATGTCCCAGTGCCTGGAAGCCATGTGGGTCTTGATGGGGAGAAACAGGCTTCGACTCAACCCTTCCAAGACCGAGTGGCTGTGGCTGTGGCTGCCGGCGTCCAGCTATAGCCAGCTGGTGCCATCACTGGTTATTGCGGGCAAATCACTGGCCCCCACACAAAGGGGGTGCAACTTGGGTGTCCTCCTGGACTCACGGCTGTCTTTAGAAGAGCATATGACGGCCATGGACAGGGGGGCTTTCTATCAGGTTCGCCTGATATGCCAGTTGCGCCCCTTTCTAGATCGGGACTCCTTATGCACAGTCACTCAAGCACTCGTCACTTCTCGTCTGGACTATTGTAACACTCTACGTGGGGCTCCCCTTGGGGTACACCCGGAGGCTCCAACTGGTGCAGAATGCGGCCGTGCGGGGGATTTTGGGAGCGACGGGGTGCTCCCATGTGACACCTCTCCTGCGCAAGCTGCATTGGCTTCCAGTGGACTTCCAGGTGTGCTTCAAGGTGTTGGTGACCACCTTTAAAGCGCTCCATGGCTTAGGGCCGGGGTACTTACAGGACCGTCTTCTGCCACCAACTGCCTCCCATCGGCCAGTTTGCTCCCACAGAGAGGGCCTCCTCAGGGTGCTGTTGGCCAGATAATGTCAGCTGGCGACCCCCAGGGAGAGAGCCTTCTCTGTGGTGGCGCCTACCCTCTGGAACGACCTCCCCCCAGAGATATGAGTGATCCCAGACCTCTGGACTTTTCGTCGGGCCCTTAAAACCCATCTTTTTTGGTTAGCTGGGCTGGCCTGACCCCATGTCGGTTTTAAAGTTTCTGCTATTGATTTTTAACTTAAAATTGGGCCAAATTTATTTATATCATTTTAAATTGCTTTTAACTTTTGTATATTGTAGTTTTAGTTGGCTGTTCACCGCTCTGAGTCCAAAAGGAGAAGGGCGGTATAGAAATTTTAAAAATAAATAAATAAATAAATAAACAAACAAACAAACAAACAAACAAATAAAGGACTCAGGGTGGCTTACAACAACAATCAATAATACAAATCACAAAATAACAAAATAAGTTTAAAACCCCTTAAAAACCATATTTAAAATTATTACAGTTTGTGCAACCCCTAGTAAATCAAGTTATTTGATGGAAGAGCCACATTTTCAGTTCGTGGCGAAAGGAGAGGAGGTCCGGGGCTATCCTGAGCTCGGTGGGCAAATCATTCCAGAGGGTCGGCGCTCCAACAGAGAATGCTTTTCCCCTGGGGGCTGCCAGTCGACATTGTTTGGGCGACGGCACCCTGAGGAGGCCTGCTCTGTGGGAGCACACAGGATGGTGGGAGGAAGGCAGAAGATGGTTCTGCAAGTACCCCAGGCCTAAGCCATGTAGAGCTTTATAGGTAAGCACCAGCACCTTAATATGAAGATATGGAATATGAAGATAGACTGCAAAAAATTGAGAAAAATGAGGAGCAAAGAGAAGGGAAAATTAAAGACATAGATAACAGATTGGGAGAAGTTGAACATGAGAGGTGTGGGTTAATAGGATGGGAGATGGACAGATCAGAATTTTATCTTAGATTCCAAAATATAGAAAAAGAGAAAGGAGAGAATTTGGCAGAAATAACGATAGGAATTTTAGCAGAAGCACCAGAAATTACCAAGGAGAAGATGATGGACGGTGTAGATGAGATATATCGAGTTTATACAAGTTATGCAATCTGCAACAAACTACCAGGAGAAGTGCATATAAGGTTTACCAAGAAATCGATTAAAGCACAAATATTGCAGGTTGCCAGAGAAAAAGCATTGAAGTACAAGGAGAAAGAAATTGTGGTTCTGAAGAAAATACCAAGAAAAGTGAGGGAGATGAGAAGAGAATACCAATTTCTGACTAAAATACTACTTCAAAAAGGTGTGAACTACAGATGGCTGATACCAGAAGGATTAGTGTTAATGTGGCAACAACAAAGATACAGAATAGATACAATAGATAAAGCAAAAGCATTTTATGCAGATTTTTTTTTGAAGAGAAGGAAGTGGAAATGGAATTGCAAAAGACAGAATTACCAATAGAAATTCAAGAGGAGGACCTAGCAATGATTTAAAAAGCAGAAGGAGCAGTAGGGGGGATTGTGGAGTACAAAGAACAGCATGAATCAAGAATAAGTAGAGCAAAAAATCCTTCCTCTAAAGTATGAACATGGGAGAGAAAAAATTGATTTCAATAAACATAAATGGACTTAATTCAACTGTTAGAAGAAGAAAGGTATTTCACAAATTAGAGAAATTAAAATTTGGTATAATCTACTTGCAAGAAGTACATATTAAAAAGCAATACGAACAGTTATTGATGCATTCAAAATTAGGGAAAATTTTTACATCATTGCCACAATGTAAAAAAAGAGTTGTCTTATAGATTAGAAATACAATACCAGCGGAGCAAATATATGCAGATGATGAAGGAAGAATTCTGATGGTGGAAATAATAGATAATAATATGAAAGTACTTTTAATAGCACTATATGCTCCAAATAACAATCAAGGTGACTTCTACAGAAAATTGCATATGAAAATAATTGAATTGGAATATGATAATATCTGTATGATGGGAGACTTTAATGGTACAGTGGATGAGAAACTGGACTATAAAACACATAAAACAATAAGGAATAGTAGAAAGATACTACCAAAATCTTTTTTCAAGATGACTGAGGAAGTAAATTTAAAAGATGCATGGAGAGACAGAAATGGGAAAAACAGACAATATACTTTCTATTCTGACAGTCATTCATCTTGGTCTAGATTAGATATGATATGGATAACAATGGAACTGATTTTGAATATAGAACAAATTGAGATAGAAACAAATACTTGGGCAGATCATAAGGAGAAGATTTAGATGGACTTTAAATAACACTGTCTTAAAAGAAAAGGATTTTGTTCAGAAAATGGAGAGAGAATTGGCTTTCTTTTTTAAGGAGAATAGGAAAGAGGACACACCGATGCAAAATCTTTAGGATACAATGACGGCCTATGCCAGAGGTTTGATAATGGACTATACAAGGAAGAGAAATATTAAGAAAAGACAAACCTTTAAAATATTGGAAGGTGATTATAAGAGATTTGAAAGAGACCTCCAGAAATGTCCACACAAAAAAGATGTCAAAATGAAAATGGATATAATAAAACATAAAATGGAGTTATTGGAGAAAGAAGAACTAGCCCAAAAAATTAGAAGCACTAAACAGAACTACTTCGAGAGTGCTAATAAACCAGGAAGATGGTTAGCATATAAATTGAAAAAAGAGAGAGAATCAAGAAAAATAATACAACTAATCGATGACCAAGGACAAAGTAAATTTGGAAACAAGGAGAAGAAAAAAATTATACAGGATTACTATAGACAACTGTATGAGCAGGAAAATATAGAGGAGGAAAATGTGATACAATATCTTCAAAATGCAAATTTACCTCAGATTCCTAAAGATATTAAGGAGATGCTAGAGGGAAATATAACGATGATGGAACTAACTGAAGCAATTAAAAAACAAAAGAATGGGAAGGCACCAGGGCCAGATGGACTGCCAGCGGAATATTATAAGACACTGCAGGAAACCTTGAGTCTCCCACTTTTAGAAGTTATGAATGAAGTGATGACAAAGAAGGAAATACCCAAGTCATGGTCAGAGGCATATATTACATTGATTCCTAAGGAGGACACTGACCCACAACAAATCAAAAACTATCGTCCTATATCCCTGTTAAATTCAGATTATAAAATCTTTGCTTCAATATTGGCAGAAAGATTTAAAAGGTATTTAAACAACTTTATACACTCAGATCAAAATAGGTTTCTGCCAAAAAGACAAATTAGAGATAACATGATAACAAATTCTGGACACTTTGGAATACTATGAAGCCCATCCTGAAAATCAAATGGCTCTGATATTTTTAGATGCACAGAAAGCCTTTGACAATGTGAATTGGTGATTTATGCTGCTTCAAATGGAACAGATGGGCTTTGGTAAAAAAATTATCCAAGCAATTGAAGCTATATATTATAAACAAATGGCAAAAGTAATGATAAATGGAGAATTAACAGATTCTATTGAGATAAAAAAAAGTACTAGACAAGGTTCTCCACTGTCCACTCTGTTGTTCATATTAACACTAGAAGTGCTAAATAGAAATATTAGAGTAGAAAAAGACATAAAAGGAATGAAAATTTGAAAAGAAGAATACAAATTGCAAGCGTTTGCAGATGACCTTGTTTTCATTCTTGAAGATCCATTAATATTAATAACTACACTGATAGATAAAATAGGAGAGTTGGGGAAAGTAGCTGGTTTGAAAATCAATAAAGACAAAATGAAGATTCTGACCAAAAATATGTTGGGAAAGCAAAAAGCAGAATTGGCGGAAATATCAAAGATGCAGATCACAAATAAAGTTAAATATTTGGGGACATATTTGACAGCAAGATGTAGCACACTTAAAGAGAATAATTACAACAAACTTAAACAACAGATAGGGATAGACTTGGCGAAATGGGAAAATTTACAATTATCATTCATTGGGAGGATATCAACTATTAAGGTGAATATTTTGCCTAGAATTTTATACTTGTTCCAGACCATTCCAATTAGATTGGGGAAAGATTTTTTAAAGAATTGAATAAAATAGTGTTAAAATATATTTGGCAGGGAAAGAAGGTGAGGATAAAATTAAGGTTGTTACAAGATGCTAGAATGAGAGAGGTTTTTGGTTTATCTAATTGGGAACTTTATTATCAAGTGACAAGTTTGATGTGGATTAAAGAATGGATAACGTTAAGAAATACCAGATTATTGAATTTAGCAGGACATGATTTGTTGTTGGGGTGGCATGCCTTTTTATGGTATAAGGGAAAGAAAGTACAGGGGTATTTTAGAAGACATCATATACGTGAGGCTTTGTTATTAAACTGGGAGAAGATTAAAAACAACATTCTTTGAAAATTCCAGTCTGGGTATCAATGATTGAAACATTTTCATATTCAGTAATATTTAGAAGGGAACAAATTGTTAGATATAGTGAATTAATGGATGAAAAGGGTGAACTTAAATCAAAGCAAGAATTGGAAGAACAAGGTTTTAAGATGGATTGGTTTTCTTATTTGCAAATACGTTCTAGACATGAAGAAGATTCTAAGCAAGAAGATTTCTATAATATCTTGACTAACTTAGATAAAATTTTAATGGGTTCTGATGACTATGTAATTAAAAAATTATATGGTTATTTATTAGAGGAAAAATTGGAAGAAGAACAAGTTAACAGAGCCTGTAGTACAGTGGTTTAAAGCACCCTGTTATTAACATCTATTAACATCTGCTGCTTGCAATTGCTGCAAGTTCGAATCCCACCAGGCTCAAGGTTGACTCAGCCTTCCATCCTTTCTAAGGTGGGTAAAATGAGGACCCAGATTGTGGGGGCAATAAGCTGACTTTGTATAAATATACAAAAGTATGAAGGCTATTGCTTAACGCACTGTAAGCCGCCCTGAGTCTCCGGAGAAGGGCGGCATATAAATCAAATAAAAAATAAAATAAATAAATAAATAAATAAACAATGATAGCATTGATATGGTTTCTTAGGGGGAAATGCCATTGTTAAATAAATGTTTAATGAGAATAATAACATAATGACATATAAATAAATTGACAAATAACTTGTACATTTTGGATATGGGATTAAGCACAAAAGAATTGTAACTGATCAACACACTTTCTGTAATTGTAATGGATGATGGTTATTTATGCTTTGTTAAAAAATTTAATAAAATTTCAAAAAATAAGAGAAAAAAGCAAACTAGAAGGGGGGGAAAAGAATTTATAATCCAACTGTCTTGCAAAAAATAAAAAGTAAATTTTAAAATCAAAATCAAAAATAAAAATCCATGAAAAAATCAGTTTAACAAAAAAGAAAGGGATGAAAAGGTTGAAGAAAGGAAAAATAATAAAAAAAAGAATTCTTCTGACTCTTCAGGTCTTAATCCATGGGAGGACAAAACTTTAAAAACCAATTTCATTAAGTTCTATACAAAATCTCTAACCAATGATGGAATTAAAAAATTTGATGCAATCACTTCATGATGATTTAAAACAGGAATTAAAAGAAATGAAAGAAATGATGGGGAAGAATGAGGAGAGAATCCAGAAAGTAGAAGAAAAAGCAGAAAGGACAGAGAAAAAAGTTGAGAAAATTGAAGAAAAATTGGTTTTAACAGACAAATCTCAAGAAAGAACAATTATCCTGTTGGAAATGGAATGTTCTGAATTTTATTTAAGATTCCAAATATAGAAGAAGAAAAAGGAGAAAACCTACCAGAGGTAATTGCAGAGATTCTGGCTGAAGTCCTGGAACAACCCAAGGAAAAGATTTTAAATGAGATTGATGAAGCGTTCAGAATATACACTAGATATGCAATAAGAAATAAACTACCAAGAGAAGTACATGTAAGAGTTACAAAGAAGGCAATAAAACAGAGATATTACAAGCAGCAAGGATTACAGCACTGAAACATAAAGATAAAGAACTTGTGCTTCTATGACAAATACCTAGAAAAGTTAGAGATTTGAGAAGAGAATACCAATTTTTAATGAAATTTCTAATATCCAAAGGAGTGAGTTTTAGATGGTTAACATTCAAAGGGATTATGGCGACATGGCAAGAACAAAGACACAGGCTTGACTCAATTGAGAAAGTGAAATTATTCTATTAACAATATTGTGGACCATTGGATGGAGACTTGGGAGCTGCAGGTGCCGCAAAAGAGAAAGATGAAGAAAAGGATAAAGATGAAAAAGCTAAAGAGGAGAGGGCCCTCAGAGAAGGGGCGAGATCTAAAGACCCATTGGAACAAAGAGAGACTAGGGCAATGAAATTAAAAACTAGTAACAAATAAATATGGAAGAAGTAAAAGCAATATCCCTAAATGTAAATGGACTGAATGCAGCGATAAAAAGAAATAGAATATTGACTAAATTAAACAGCTTGAAGATGGACATTATATGTCTACAAGAAATCCATATTAGAAAACAACATTTAAAATTATTACAATACCCAAAGGTAGGAGTTTTATTTACATCATTGATACAACAAAATAAAAGAGGTGTGGTATTGTATATTAAAGAAAAATTAGAACCTAAATTAATTTTGAGATGAGGAAGGCAGGATCTTGATGGTAGAAATAAAAATGAACTCTAAACAAATACTTTATTTATTTATTTATTTATTTATTTATTCATTTATTAGATTGTATACTGCCCTACTCCCGAAGGACTCAGGGCGGTGAACAGTTAAACAATAAATACAGACTATAAATATTCAGAAACTGATTAAAAATACAATTGAATAGATTGATATAGAATGGAATTAAATTAAAACATTCTCAAATTTATAGGGTAGATCCAAATTTAAAGAATTTAATGGTTTGAAGGGAGGTTAGGCCAGGCCAGCTTGCATGAATAAGAATGTTTTGAGGGCCCAGCGGAAAGATCTGGGATTAATCGTATCTCCGAGGGCAGCTCATTCCAAATTGTGAGTCCTCCCACAGAGAAGGCTCTCCTCCTGGGGGCTGCCAGTCGACATTGTTTGGCTGACGGCACCCTGAGAAGTCCCTCTCTATGGGAGCGTACTGGTCGGTGGGAGGTTATTGGTGGCAGAAGGCGGTCTCGAAGATATCCGGGTCCTAAGCCATGGAGCGCTTTAAAGATGGTAACTGAAACCTTGAAGCGCACCCGGAAGACCACAGGGAGCCAGTGCAGCTCGCACAGAAGGAGAGCCACATGGGAATGCCACGTTGCTCCCATAACTACCCGCGCGGCTGCATTCTGGACCAACTGGAGTCTCCGGGTGCTCCTCAAGGGGAGCCCCATGTAGAGAGCATTGCAGTAGTCCATGGGGGAAGTGACAAGGGCATGAGTGACTGTATTTAATGAGTCCCGATCTAGAAAGGGACACAACTGGCATACCAGGCGAACCTGATAAAAAGCTCTCCTGGCCACAGCCGTCAAGTGTTCTTCTAAAGACAGCCGTGAGTCCAGGAGGACACCTAGGTTGCGAGCCCTCCCTGTGGGGGGTAAAGATTCATCCCCAATAGTCAGTGATGGTATCAATTGACTATAACGGGATGACAGAAACCACAGCCACTTGGTCTTGGATGGGTTTAGCTTGAGTCTGTTCCTCCCCATCCAGATCCGTACAGCCTCCAAGCACCGGGACATCACTTCAAGGGCATCATTGGGTTGGTTCGGGGTGGAGATGTACAGCTGGGTGTCATCAGCGTACTGGTGGTACTTCACTCCAAAACCATGGATGATCTCACCCAGTGGCTTCACGTAAATGTTGAACAGGAGGGGTAAGAGAACTGACCCCTGTGGCACCCCACATACAACGGGTCTCGGGGTTGATCTCTGTCCTCCTGTTAACACAGTCTGCGACCGGTCAGAGAGAAAGGAAGAGAACCACTATAATACGGTGCCCCCCACTCCCAACCCCTCCAATCAGTGCAGCATGATACCATGATCGATGGTATCAAAAGCCGCTGAGAGTCTAATAGGACCAGGACAGAGGAATAACCTCTGTCCCGAGCTCTCCAGAGATCATCAACCAATGCGACCAATGCCGTTTCTGTGCTGTATCCAGGCCTGAAGCCCGACTGGAACGGATCCAGATAAGCCGATTCATCCAGGTACTGGGGGAGCTGTCGTGCCACCACACTCTCAACAATCTTCGCAATAAAGTGAAGGTTGGAGACTGGACAATAATTAGCTAATACTGCCAGGTCCAGGGAAGGCTTCTTGAGGAGAGGTCTTACCACTGCCTCTTTCAAGGCAGTAGGAAAAACACCCTCACTCAGAGAAGTATTTATGATTCCCTGGAGCCAGCCTCGTGTAACCTCCCGAGCGGCCAGCACCAACCAGGAGGGACACGGGTCCAATAAACATGTGGTGGCATTCAGTCTCCCCAGTATCCTGTCCACGTTTTCGAGAGTTACAGAGTCAAACTCTTCCCAGATAATATTCTCAAGTTCTGCCCTCATCCTTTCCCTTGAATCTACTATGTCAGAGTCCAGATGTTCTCGAATCTGAGCGATTTTATCATACAGATATTGTACAAAATCCTCGGCTCTACCCTTCAAGGGGTCTTCCCGTGCTTCCTGAAGGAGCAGGGAGTGGGTCACCCTAAACAGTGTGGCCGGGCAATTATCTGATGATGCAATAAGAGCGGAAAAATAGTTATAATTTGCCGCTTTTATTGCCACTAGATAAGTCCTAATGTGAGCTTTTATCAGTGTTCGATCAGATTCAGTTCAACTGGTCCTCCAATCACTCTCCAGGCGGCTTTTCCGATGCTTCATCTCCCTCAGCTCCTCAGTGAACCAAGGAGTCAAGCGAGACCGGCGTCGAGTCAGAGGCCGCAAAGGCACGACTCAATTCAAGACCCGGTAACCGCCCTATCCCAGGCGGCCACTAGGTCCTCGGTCGAGCCGTGAGCCAAAGACTCAGGAAGTGGCCCAAGCTCCATCTGGAACCGCTCTGGGTCTATCAGGCGCCTGGGGCGGAACCATTTTGTTGGTTCCGCCTCCCTGCGACGGGGTGTAGCAGTTCAAAGGTCAAAGCGAAGGAGGGAATGATCCGACCATGACAAGGGTTCAGTTACTATATCCCCGATATCGAGATCATTCAGACACTGACCAGAGACAAAAATTAAGTCTAGAGTGTTTCCCTCCGTGTGAGTGGGGTCATGCACTAATTGGGTCAGGTCCATAGCCGTCATGGAAGCCATGAACTCCCTCGCTGTCTCAGACGTTTCACCAATGGATGGCAGGTTGAAATCCCCCATGACCATAAGCCTCGGGGTATCAACCGCCACCCCGGCTATAACTTTGAGCAGTTCGGGCAGGGCCGCTGCCACGTGGCAGGGAGCCAGGTACATGATCAGCAAACCCACCTATACCCTATGACCCCACTTTACCAGAAGGGACTCACATCCAGCGATCTGAGGAACAGTGGTCTCCTTCGGATTAAGTCCTTCTTTTATAATAACTGCCACCTCCCCGCCCATACCCTGTGACCTTGGCTGATGAAATGCACGGAAACCAGGAGGGCACATTTCAATGAGGGGGACTCCTCCCTCTTGACCCAACCAGGTCTCCGTGATTCCTGCCAGATCCCCTCCCCCATCTTGAATAAGTTCACAAATAAGGGGGGCCTTATTGACAACAGATCTGGCATTGCACAACATCAACTGAAGGTCAAGGGCCTGAGAATCTGAACTACCTGGGGAACGAGAGGAGCATTGGGGGTCGGAGCGCACCACCACTCGGAGATAGCGGGTGCGCACTCCCGTAACTAGGTTTGGCCCCGTGCTCCCGCCATATCTGCCCCTCCCACTTACAGTACAGATGTATTGGCCCTCGTTGCAAGCTCTAATCTCCTCATCAACTCAGGGTCTCACGCCTCCCATGCCCTGACCCCCAGCCCGTCCTGATCCCTCCCTCAGTGGGTCATCCCCCAAACCCACTACCCTATTTCCAAACTTATTATCCCTCCCCCTGGGGCCCCTTGAAAATTTAGATAAGAATTTGGAGAGGAAACTCCTCAGTCTCCTTTTTGCTGTGTGCCACCTCTCGGGATTCCAAAATCCATCATCAAGGTAGGCCCTCGATTTTGATAGCATTATATGCACCAAATGAAAAACAGGAAGAATTCTATCAGCGATTACACAGGAAAATTGTAGAATTGGACTATGAAAATGTATGTATAATGGGTGATTTCAATGCTGTAACGGATGCAGATTTAGACTATAAAATAGTGAAGATAAATAAAAAATCTAGAAGACCACTGTCAAAAGCCTTCTTTACAACGATAGAAGAACTATGTGTTCAAGACATCTGGAGACAAAAATACTATTTATTCAAATAGACATTTATCATGGTCAAGGATAGATATGATATGGATGTCAATTGGACTTACAGAAGTGGTGCAAGAAGTAAATATTGGCTCAAATATCTGGGCAGATCATAGCCCAATGACAATAATATGGAAAGGGCAAAAGAAAAAGACAAGATGGATTTTGAATACAACAATATTAAATGAAAAAGAATTTCAGAAATTTGTGGAAAAAGAATTGGAAATCTTCTTTAAAATAAACAAAAAGGAGGATACATCACTTCAAAATGTATGGGATACAATGAAAGCATATATCAGAGGTCTGGCAATAACATATTTGGGGAAAAAAGAACAAAAAGAAATGGCAGAAACAAGCAAGATTGGAAGAAGAGTATAAAACCCTGGAAAAAGAGTTCCAGAAAGATGTTCAAAATAAAAAAAATTAAGAAATTGATGGAGTTAAAGAAGCATTAAATAACTCTAAATGAACAAGAATCATTAGCAAACTAATTGAGAGCATCGAAGCAAAAATTTTGAAAATGCAAATAAACCAGGAAGATGGCTAGCATACAAATTAAGAAAAGAGAAGGAGAAAAAACTATAAAATATTTACAAGGGAGAAGGGAAATTACAATATAGAACTGAAGAAAAAGAAGAAAGCAATTCAAAAATATTATGAAAAACTCTACTCTCAAGAGAAGATCTCAGAGGAGGAGATACAAAGTTACCTGGAAAAATCAGACTTAATTAAAATATCAGAACAATATAAAGGAATGCTAGAAGAAAGAATAACAATGATGGAACTAACAGAAGTAATAAAAAGACAAAAAAGTGGAAAAGCACCAGGACCAGATGGTTTACCAGATGAATTGTATAAAACACTACAAGAAGCGATTAGTAATGCAATGTTGGACCTATTTAATGACTTATTATTGAAGGCTAAAATGCCAGATTCATGGAAAGAGGCATATGTGACACTCATACCTAAAGAGGATACAGATTTACAATTGATTAAAGACTATAGACCAATCTCATTATTAAATGTAGATTATAAGATTTTTGCCTCAATAATGGCAAATAGGTTGAAAAAAACCGCTAAATGAATATATCCATATTGATCAAAATGGTTTTTTACCAAAAAGACAAATTAGAGACAATATGATGATGATTTTGAACACTTTTGAATATTGTGAGACTCACCCAGAAAAACAAATGGTGTTGATGTTTCTAGATGCACAAAAAGTTTTTGATAATGTGAACTGGCAGTTTATGATAAAGCAATTACAGAGAATGGATTTTGGGGAGAAATTCATAAATACTATAAAAACAATATATGACAGACAATTTGCCAAGATAATGATTGTTGTGACTCCGACCCCTGAGCCTGTCGTATCGGAGGGAGAAGGCTTCGAAAGTGAAGGAGAGGAGTTGGCCAGGCCTCCCTCTCCAGGACTCTCCTCTCTGGCAATGCCTCAGGTGTCTCCTGAAGGAGAAGAGATTGGCCAGGAGCCAGGTATCCCCGAGCAGTCGCAGTCGGACAGTGATGGAGATAAGTCTTGGCTGGATCCATGCCAGCGTTGGAGAGACAAGCGCACACAACAGAAAAGGAGGCGTGCCAGAGATTAAGCTGAGTCACTGGACCACACCCCACAGGGGATAAAAGGGGGTGTGGTGGCCATTCAGGCTCTGTGACAGACAAAGCTAAACAACTAGTAAGTCGCATTGTATCTCTGAAACTATGTTATCTGCCTGCCTTGCATTTAATATGGACTGGACTTGACAATTCTTTGACTTTGTGTATTTGTTTTGGTTTATCTGTCAGAGGAGGAACACCTCCCTCTGTGAGTAAAGTTCTTGGCAAGCAGCTACTGGGTTGCTGCCAATCCTGTTATCGAAGGAATTTATTGTCTGCAAGTTTTATTTAACCCCCTGCTGACTGTTTGTGTGCGTGTGTGAGACGGAGACAGAACAATGATGAACGGAGAAATGACAGGAAAAATTAATATGAAGGGCACCAGGCAAGGATGCTCTTTATCACCATTATTGTTTATTTTTATTCTAGAAGTTTTAAACAGGAACATTAGACGGAGTGATGAGATAAAAGGAATGAAAGTCAAAAAAGAGGAATATAAACTACAAGCGTTTGCCAATGACTTGGTTTTTATTATAGAGGAACCGCAAATAACAGGTCCTAAATTACTAGAACAGATAGAAGGCTATGGAAAAGTATCTGGTTTGAAAATAAACAAAGACAAAACAAAAATTTTGGTGAAGAATACAACAGAAAAACAAAATAGAGAGATATAAGAAAATTTAGACATACAAGTGATGAAAAAAGTGAAATACTTGGGAGTATACTTAACTTCAAAATGTGCAACAATAAAAGAAGAAAATTACTACAAGTTAAAGCAACAAATTGAAAAAGACTTGGAAAAATGGAAGAATCTTCAACTATCACTTATGGGTCGGATTGCATTGATAAAGATGAATTACCAAGACTATTATTTTTATTCCAAACTGTGCCAATAAAAATTGAAAAGACTTACTTTCAATATCTTAATAAGATCATGAGGAAATTTATATGGCAAAGGAAAAAAGTAAGAATAAGTTTAAGAATGTTGCAAGACACGAGATTACGAGGGGGATTTGGTTTACCAAATTGGGAACTCTATTATCAAGCAGCAACATTGACATGGTTGAAAGAATGAATTGAATTAAGGGTTTCCGCTTCCGGTTCCGCTGGCGACAGACTCTGATCGGGCTAGCTCTGGCCCCAGAGTCCGATCCCCCCCATCTGGAGGCCCTTTGGGCCAAGCGCCCCATTATTGGGGCGTTTGCCGTTTGAGGGCGGCTCGCCAGGGGTCCCCTGCCTCACTTCCAGGGGCCGGGAGGCCGATGCTGGCGCGCCCGAGGCTCCAGAGGGGGTGGGAGGCGATCGGCGGCTTTTTTCGAGGCCGCGGAGGCGCCACAGCGCCTAAGGGGACCGGTGCTAGCTAAGAAGGCACAACGGACTGAACTGACTGATTGGAGAGTGGAGCAGGCATCCTGGAGGCGAGAGGGGGGGGGTTGGAGTTCCCCCCCCCTTGTAGCTGGAAAGGTGCCGTGGCAGAGAACTAGGGGGAAGGAGATGGAGTGAAACCCCTTACCTTGCTGACTTTTCCTTGGAGGATGGCTGTGGCAGAGTTTCTTGGAGAGGTCTGGTGGCCTCTCTTCCCGGTAGGCAATGGCGGCAGTCTGACTTCCTGCTTCTTTATTTATGATTGAAGACAACATTCTCCTCTGGCTTCCTGTTTGACCTACTCTATACTTTGGACTCGTTGCTCCTGTGAGCGCCCACTGGTGGATAGTTGAAAAATTACTCTGATTGCTAATCCCTCTTTCTTCTCTGGAGGTTTGCCTTTTGATTTCTCATCTTCTACTGATCTAAGATGGCTAAGGGCCACAAATCAGCAGCAGCTGATATGGGAAAAATTTTGGAAAGACTGGCGATATTGGATCAGAAGTTGGACAAGTTAGATGACGTGCAAAAAGGATTATCTGAAATTAAATCTGAAATGACACTTATGAAAAAAGATTTAAATGATGTTCAACAGCTGGCAGAGCAAAACAAGAAGAAGATGGGGGGTCTGGAGGGGGAGGTACGGGCACTCCAGAAGGTGGAGGATGGGAGAGGAAATGCAATGTTAACCTTACAATTGGATAAGATGTCTTATTTTCTCAGGTTCCAAAACGTGGAACAACTTGACCAGGAAAATTTGAGAGAAGTGATGGTTAAAATGTTGGGTGAATTTTTAGAAAGAGATTTGGAGTCTATTGGAAGGGATGTGGACTTGGTGTACAGAGTAAACTCACAATTTGCAATTTTACATAATTTACCAAGAGAGATTCATATTAAATTTGTGAGAAGGGAACTGAGAGATGAGATATTGAGAAAACAAAGACTGGGGGCGCTGGTGTACAGGGGCAAGGAGATCACCATCCTGAAGCAGATTCCCAGACAGGTACGAGAATCAAGAAGAAAATATTATTTTTTATCAAATAAGCTGTACCTCAAGGGAGTAGGTTTTAGGTGGTTGATTCCGGACGGTTTGATGATTTTTTGGGAGGACAGTAAGAAGAAAATTAATAATGTAACGGAAGCTAAGGCTTTTCTTGACCAACATAAATCCTTCCTAGGTGGAGAAGATACAGGAGCCGAAGAAGGGGAAGTATTAGATGATCAAGGAGCGGAGGCGGACGGAGCTGTTGCGGCCCGGGAGGGGGGGGGAGGCCAGACCATGGTTTTAAGAGCCAGAACTAGGAAATGAAGAAAGGAGGGGAATCTATTGTTTAAGGTTTTTTTAATTGACATTTTTCTTTCTCTCTCTTCTTTTATTGTATTTTGTATAACACTTTTTTTTGTTTATATAATTTTTATATAACCTGGTTGTTTGTTTCAATTTAAGATAATAATGTCTGTTGTGTGAGAAATTAAAAAAAGAAAATAATAACTGAAATATCTTTATATAAAGATATTGAAAATTCAACATATTGTAAACTATAATATTGTATATTTTTAACCAATAAAAACTTTTTATTAAAAAAAAAGAATGAATTGAATTAAGAAACACAAGGTTGTTAACATTGGAAGGGCATGATTTACAACTGAGATGGCATGCCTTTTTATGGCATGGTAGAAGTAAGATACATACATACTTTTATAGACATTATATGAGAAATGCATTGTTATTGGTATGGGAGAAGGTTAGAGATAAATTTTATGTGAAAATACCAACATGGTTATCAATAATGGAAGCTTTAATACACCCAAATGTCTTTAATTCTGGAAATGTTGTCATATATAATGAGTTATTAACAGATAAGGAGGAACTGAAAGAGAAACGAGAATTGAAACAACAGGGAATTGAGATAGATTGGTAGATAGAACTATGGGAAAGGAATTAACAAATTAATAAATTAACAATGTCCATAGCATATAAGGAAAATCAATATAAAATGTTTTATAGATGGCATATGCCACCAGAGAAGTTAGCAAAAATGTTTAAAGATAAATCGGCTAACTGCTGGAAATTCATCAAACACCAGGATCTTATTACGATATGCGGTGGACTTGTCCTGAAGTAAAACATTACTGGTACAAGATTAAAATCTGGCTGGAAGAAATGATACAGCAATGTATTGAATTAAAACCAGAGTTGTTCCTACTGGGTAACTTTCCAGAAAAAATTAGTAAGGAAAATGTATATTTGATTATACATGTAATAACAGCTGCAAGAATTGTGTATGCTCAAAATTGGAAATCAGAGAAAATACCTTTGGAAGAAGAAGTAATAAAATAAAATTTAGACTGTGCAGAAATGAATAGATTAACTTTGATGATTAAAGATAAGGAGGAATCAGAATATTTTAAAACATGGAATTATTTTTATAGTTGGTTAGAAAAGAGATATAAATGACTGATACTATAATTATGCACAAATGATGATAATAATATTGATTTAGAAATGAAATGTTAGAATGGTTTGGATGAATATGAAGATAGAAGAAACTTATGAAAGATGGAGAAGAAGCCTAGAAGATAACACCAAGATGTCAAAGGGAAGGGAGGGTTGATATATTAAATGTTTGTTTGTCTTAAAAAATAAAAAAAATTACTAAAAAAACATTGGAAGGGCATGATTTACAACTGGGATGGCATGCTTTTTTGTGGTATGGTAGAAATAAGATACATACATACTTTCATAGACATTATATAAGAAATGCATTGTTACTGGTATGGGAGAAGGTTAGAGATAAATACTATGTGAAAATACCAACATGGTTATCAACAATGGAAGCTTTAATACACCCAAATGTTTTTAACTTTGGAAATATTGTTAGATATAAGGATTTATTAATGGATAAGGGGGAATTGAAAGAGAAACGAGAATTGGAAAAACGGGATTGAGACAGATTGGTATATGTATATGCAGATAAGAACAAGATATGAAGAAGATGCTAAGTTATATGGTTTTTACTTGGAAAAGACTGAGTTGGATAGGATACTCACAGGAATAGAGGAAAATTTAATTAAAATTTTTTATAACTTTTTGCTGTACATTGAATTGGAGGAGGAGCAAGTAAAAGAAACAATGATAGCTTGGGGAAGAAATTTTGGATATTCAATTGATCTTGAAAGATGGCAACAATTATGGGAAAGGAATTATAAATTAACAATGTCCACTACTACTACTACTACTACTACTACTACTACTACTTATTATTATTATTATTATTAATAATAATAATAATAATAATAATAATAATAATAATTGGATTTTTATACCGCCCTTCTCCTTTTGGACTCAGGGTGGTGAACAGCCAAAATAAAACATTTGTATACAAAAGTTAAAATAATTTTAAGATAATTAAATAAAGTTTGGCCCATAATTTTAAAACATTCAATTAAAATCAGTATCAATTTTAAAACCAATGTAAAATCAGGCCATATAAGGAAAATCAATACAAAATGTTTTATAGATGGCATATGCCACCGGAGAAGTTAGCAAAAATGTTTAAAGATAAATCAGCCAAATGTTGGAAATGTCACCAACTACCAGGGTCTTATTACCATATGTGGTGGACATGCCCTGAAGCAAAAAACTATTGGAATAAAATTAAAACTTGGTTGGAAGAAATGATACAGCTACGTATTGAACTTAAACCAGAGTTGTTCCTATTGGGTATCCTGCCTGAAAAAATTAGTAAGGAAAATATCTACTTGATTATACATGTAATAACAGCTGCAAGAATTGTTTATGCTCAAAATTGGAAAGCAGAGAAAATACCTTTGGAAGAAGAAATAATTTTAAAAAATTTAGAT
The DNA here is from genome assembly GCA_012654045.1 of Ptyas mucosa. Taxonomy (NCBI): domain Eukaryota; kingdom Metazoa; phylum Chordata; class Lepidosauria; order Squamata; family Colubridae; genus Ptyas; species Ptyas mucosa. Next base: position 2,515,258 of record WNWU01013597.1, on the reverse strand, counting down.
TGTGCAGAAATGAATAGATTAACTTTGATGATTAAGAATAGGGAAGAGTTAGAATATTTTAAGATATGGAATTATTTTTATTGTTGGTTGGAAAAGAGATATAAATGATTAATTTAATTTCATAATTTCATAATTATGTATAAAAACTTGATGACTAGAATATTGTTTTAGTAATGAATTGTTATAATGGTTTGGATGAAGAGCAAGATAGAAAAAACTTTTGGAAGTAGAAGAAGAAAAAGAACTGAGAAAGATAATATTGAGATGTCACAGGGAAGGGATGACTGATGTATTAAATCTTTGTTTTGTTTGTTTGCCATCTTTTTTGCTTTTCCCGTGCTCGAGTGGCCAACTACTATGGTCTGGTGTGTTTCCCCTCTTTCTGAGCTGTGGTCTTCATTTTGGCAGTTTCTTCCAAACGGTTGTTTCCTGTTGCTTGTTTGGAAGCTCCTAGCTCGTGAGGAAGGATTGGATTGTCTGGATCTGTGGGAAACTGGTTGTGATGCTCTGCAGGCTCTTGCGATGTGTCCTTTTCAGTTGCAGCGCTGGCAGATCGCATCTCTGAATCTGCACTCAGTCTGGGGATGGTTTCCCTCACATCCAGCACACCAAAATTCCTTCTTTTCTTTTTCTTGGTGTCTCCCTTTTCATTCCGAATGGAGATGATCTACTTCATCTTCATCTCTGTCCTCAGATTCGGTTTCAACATCCTCATAGTGGACTGTGGAATCTTCCTTTGCTTGTGGCCTTATTCATCTTTTTCATCATGGCTGCGGACTTTTGCGATGCTTCAGTCACACTTGCTTCCTCCATAGCTTCTTGCAATGTTATTCTTGGTTTTACAAGCAATCGGCTTTGTAAGGTGAGGTCTTGCAGTCCCAATACCAAACGGTCTCTCATTGCCTTGTCCAGGTTGGAGAACTCACAGGTAGTGGCTATCTCGCGCAGGGTTGCGACAGACTCACTAATGGGCTCTCCCTCCCTTTGGTCTCTCTTGTAGAATTCATGTCATTTCATGAGGGATGAGGCTTGGGGAGCATAGTGTGCCCTCAGGATTCCTTGTATCGCCAGCCAGGTCATGGTTCTCAATTCCACTGGACATGCTAGGGCTTTTGCCATTTTAAGCATGGTGGCTCCACAGTGCATGAGGAACAACGCTCTTTTCCTTTGTTCAGAAAGGCTCAAAAGATCGTTGGCTTCCGGGAACATGTGGAAACATTCCATGTAGGAATCCCAGTCTACTCCCGCCAGATTGAAGGGCGCCGGTGGAATTATTGAAGACATCTTCTGTTGGCCGGTTGTAGTTTGATGGCCATTGATTGCCATGTGGAGGGTCTATGCAGCCTAGTGTCCTATTGTCCTTCTGAAAATCCCATCCTCATCGCCAGTGTTGAATAGTGAGCACAGACACAGGACACGTCTGGCAGTGGAAACAGCTTTATTCAGCTCCAGTACAGCAATGGCAATCCAAGCCACAGCAGCCCTTTTTAAACCGGAGCTGTCCGCGGCTTCAGCCACTGACATGCACTTAATTTTCCTGCTCTAGCTACTGGCTCCTGATTGGTTCCTGTGCCAGTCTATTCAACACTAAACACACCTATCAAACATAAACAGATATTAACAAGACTTCAAAAAGAAAAGATTGATATCATCTGCCTGCAGGAGTTACATATTAGAGAAAAGCACAGTGATCTTTTAAAATGTCCTAAATTAGGGAAATTACATTTGGTGCTGGCACAGAGTAAAAAAAGAGGGATTGCTGTATATATAAAGGATTGGTTAAATTCTAGGAAAATATTCAGTGATAAAGATGGTAGAATCTTAATAATGGAAATAACTGCAAATTATAAGAAAATCCTTCTAGTGATAATCTATGCACCAAACACAAAACAAGAAAAATTCTACAACAAACTACATAGGAAAATAACAGAATTAGATGGGGAAAATATTTGCATAAAAGGTGATTTTAAAGCAGTGGCAGATAATAAAATTGATTATAGAACTACAAGGAAAATAAATATAAAAGACAAAAATTACCAAATATGTTTTTCGAGATGGTGCAAGAGCTAAATTTAAGATATGTGTGAAGACAATTGAACCCAGAGAAAAAACACTACACCTTCTTCTCCCACCCACACAATTCACGCATAGATATGGCTTGGATGAATCCAGAATTGATCAATAATTTAGAAGAGATGGGGATAATGCCAAACACCTGGGTGAGTCATAGTCCCTTAACATTAAAATGGAAAGGTAGGGAGAAAAAAAGGAGATGGACTCTAAACCAAAAAATTATAAAAGAAAAATCTTATATACAAACAATGGAAAGGGAATTAAATATTTTTTTTAAGGAGATTAGGAAAGAATATACAACACCACAGAACTTATGGGACACCACAAAAGCATATATGAGGGGAATAATGATAGCATATGTGGCGAAGAGAAATAAAGAGAAAAGGGAACAACAAGTGTCAATATTGGAGAAACTCAAAAAATTAGAAACAGCTCTACAGAAAGAACCCCAGAATGAGAAAATTATAGAGGAAAGTGTTAAATAAATGTCTAACCCCACCCAGGTAAATGATATCACTTCCCCACTTCCCATCATGCTTCCTTACCTTTGGCTCCTCCCACAATGTATATAAGGGGTCAACACGTGTTGTTCCAGTTGTTCCAGATGAATACCTGGGAGGAAAAAGGGAGATCAGTGACTCTCTCTCCTCGATGAGGTCTAGCAACTTGATAAAATCAAAATAAAGGATTTAAGAAAAGATTTCTTGACATCGTGAGTTATTGGGTTAGATTCTAAGCTAAACAGAAAGAGACTTAATGAAACATAAAATCAATATATTACAACAGGAGGCAATGATACGGAATATAAAGCTGGCAAAACAAAATTACTTTGAAACAGCAAATAAACCTGGAAGATGGCTAGCCCACAAATTGAAAAAAAAAAAAAGCTAAAAAGTTGATACAACACTTACAAGATGAACAAGAGATCTTGCATTACAAGATCGCCAGGAAAAAAAAAATATTCAAAATTACTTTCAAACACTATATTGTCAAGAAAATATTGCAGAAGATAATATCATAAAATATTTACAAGAGAGAAAACTGCCAAATATATTAGAGGAAGATAGGGAAATGTTGAATGATTAAATTACCTTAACAGAGCTGAAAGACGCAATTAAAAAACAAAACCTCCGGGGGTCGAATCGTATTTGCCTTCCCCTCCATTGCTGTGAGAGGGCAATGGAGCCCGGTGGCTCGGACCATGGACCAGAATTTTGTCCCCCTATGTCTTTAACATCTGGCAGTCCCCTGACCTTGGACGATTCCCTCCCAAGGGACTTGATGTACTCAGTATCTGAATTGCTTGCCCTGCGAGATTCCCCCCTCTTGCAGGTTTGGCCCTCCACTTTACCAAGGGCCTATCTCGATGACGGACTTTGGAGTCTGGAGAGATGGTACGACGCAAAGAAGGGTGTGTGGGGCTTTTTGGTGAAGTGTTTTAATAAGATTTTAAGGGATCCTGGGAGGGGGGTTTGTAATAATTTTTTAAGGGGAATTGGGAAGACGACCGAAGGGGATGGGGGGGGGTCATCCTCCATGGTCAGAGCCTAGCCCGGCATGGGGTAATGGTTTGGGGGGTGCAGAATGAGGGATTGGAGGGGGGACGGAGGATCATACCTATGAGGGTTGCACCATCAGCACAGTAGTTGGGAGGGGCAGATATGGCGGGAGCAGGAGACCACATCATGTGTTGGGGGTGCGCACTCACTACTTGCGATCGATTGCCCGCCCCAGTCCCCAAAGCTCCGCTCGGACAGTAGGTGGCATAGACACTCAGGATCTGGGCCTTTGGCTGATGCTGTGCAACACCAGGTCCATGGTAAATAAGGCCCCCCTCATCTATGATCTTATACAAGAGGGGGGAGCGGACCTGGCGGGTATTATGGAGACCTGGTTGGGTCCAGAGGGAGGGGTCCCTCTGGTTGAGATGTGCCCACCAGGCTTCAGAGCATTCCATCAGCCAAGGGCCCAGGGGAGGGGCAGGGGGGTGGCAGTTATCATTAACGAAGATCTAGGTCCGAGGGAGATCACTGTGCCATAGATTGCCAGATGTGAGTCCCTCTTTATGAGATGGGGTCATGGGGTTCAGTTGGGCTTGCTGCTTATGTACCTGGCTCCCTGCCACATGGCAACAGCCCTGCCCGAACTACTCGACGTCATAGCCACGGTGGCTGTGGATACACCCAGGCTTATGGTCATGGGTGATTTCAACTTGCCTTCCATTGGTGAAATGTCTGAGGTGGCTCAGAGTTCATGGCTTCCATGACGGCCATGGACCTGACCCAATTAGTTCATGGCCCCACTCACGGGGGGGGGCACACTCTGGACATGATTTTTGTCTCTGGCCAGTGGTTGAGTGATCTGGTTATAGGGGATATAGACATAGAACCCTTGTCATGGTCTGATCACTCGCTCCTTCGCCTAGATCTCCGAACCACTACACCCCGCCGCAGGGAGGCGGAACCAACTAAATGGGTCCGCCCCAGGCACCTGATGGATCCTGATAGGTTCCAGATGGAGCTTGGGCTGTTTCCTGAGGATCTGGCACATGACTCGGCCGAGAACCTGGTAGCTGCCTGGAATCGGGCAGCTGATGGAGCCTTGGATCGAGTCGTGCCTCTGCGGCCTCTGACCCGGTGCAGATCTCGAGTGGCTCCCTGGTTTACCGAGGAGCTGAGAGAGATGAAGCGCCGGAAAAGACGCCTGGAGAGTGGTTGGAGGGCCAGTCTCGCTGAATCTGATCGAACACTGGTAAGGTTGCATATTAAGACCTACCTAGTGGCGATAAAAGCGGCAAAGTTTAATTACTTTTCCACCTCTATTGCGTCATCAGGGAATCGTCCGGCTGCCCTGTTCAGGGTGACCCGCTCTCTGCTCCATCCGGGAGTGCAGGAGGATCCCTTGGAAGGCAGGGCAGAGGATTTTGGACAATACCTGTATGACAAAATCGCTCAGATTCGGGGGGATTTGGACTCCAACTGGGTAGATCTTGGCAGGGTGATGGGGAATAGTCTTGAGAATGTTACCTGGGAAGAGTTTGACTCTGTGACTCCTGATGATGTGGACAGGATTTTGGGGAGACTTAGTGCGGCCACATGTTTACTGGACCCGTGTCCCTCCTGGTTGGTACTGGCCTCCTGGGAGGTTACACGAGGCTGGCTCCAGGGTATTATCAACACTTCTTTGAGTGAGGGTCACTTCCCTGCCGCCTTGAAAGAGGCGGCGGTGAGGCCTCTCCTCAGGAAGCCTTCCCTGGACCTGGCAGTATTAGCTAACTATCGTCCTGTCTCCAACCTCTGCTTTATTGTGAAGGTTGTTGAGAGTGTGGTTGCGCAACAGTTTCCATAATTCCTGGAGGAAACATCTTATCTGGATCCGTTCCAGTCGGGTTTCAGGTCTGGGCACAGCACGGAGTTGGCATTGGTTGCCTTGGTTGATGATCTCTGGAGGGCTTGGGATAGGGGATGTTCCTCTGTCCTAGCCCTATTAGATCTCTCAGCGGCTTTTGATACCATCGGCCATGGTATCATGCTGCACTGGCTGGAGATGTTGGGGATGGGGGGCACCGTATTACGGTGGTTCCCCTCCTTTCTCTCCGACCAGTTGCAGTTTGTGTTGACAGGGGGGCAGAGGTTGACCTCAAGGCATCTCATCTGTGGAGTGCCACAGGGGTTGGTCCTCTTGCCCCTTTTGTTCAACATTTATGTGAAGCTGCTGGGTGAGATCTTCCGTGGCTTTGGGGTGAGATACCATCAGTACACTGATGACACCCAGCTGTACATCTCCACCCCAGGCCACCCCAATGATGCCCTTGAAGTGATGTCCCAGTGCATGGAAGCCGTGAGGATCTGGATGGGGAGAAACAAGCTCAAGCTCAATCCGTCCAAGACGGAGTGGCTGTGGCTCCCGGCATCCGGATATAGTCAGTTGACTCCATCACTGACTATCGGGGGTGAGTCTTTGGCCCCTGCGGAAAGGGCTCGCAATCTGGGAGTCCTCTTGGATGTGCAGCTGTCTTTGGAGGAACATCTGATGGCTGTCACCAGGGGGATCTTTTGTCAGGTTCGCCTGATTCGCCAGTTGCAGCCCTTTCTTGATCGGGATTCCCTGTGCACAGTCACTCACACCCTTGTCACCTCTCACCTAGACTACTGGGGCTCCCCTTGAAGAGCACCCGGAGGCTCCAACTGGTCCAGAACGCAGCCGCGTGGGTAGTGACGGGAGCAGCATGGCGCTCCCACATAACACTGCTCCTGCGCGAGCTGCACTGGCTTCTGGTGGTCTTCTGGGTGCGCTTCAAGGTGTTGGTGATCACCTTTAAAGCGCTGCATGGCATAGGGTCTAGTTATCTCCGAGACCGCCTGCTGTCACCAATGACCTCCCATCGACCCGTGCGCTCCCACAGAGAGGGCCTCCTCAGGGTGCCATCAGCCAAACAATGTAGGCTGGTGACCCCCAGGGGGAGAGCCTTCTCTGTGGGGGCACCCACCCTCTGGAATCAGTTGCCCCCGGAGATAAGGAGAATTCATGACCTCAGTGCCTTCCGCCGTGCCCTCAAAACACATTTTTTCCAACAAGCTGGGCTGGCTTAAGAAGAAATTTTAAATATTTTAATTGGTTTGTTAGTTTTAAATTTTGGAGCCAAATCTATATATATATTTAATTGTTTTTAATATTTGTATTTCATGTTTTTATTTCTGGCTGTACACCGCCCTGAGTCCTCAGGGAGAAGGGCGGTATATAAATTGGAAATAAAATAAAATAAAAAAATAATAAAACACCAGGGCCAGATGGAATTCCGGCAGAAGTATATAAAAAATTTCAGGAACCTTTAGGGGAAATTATGTTAGAAATTTACAATGAGGTATTAGAGAGAGAGCCAAAATGCCAAACTCAAGGACAGAGGCATATATAACATTAATCCCAAAAGAAAATACAGATAATCAACATATCCAAAACTATAGGCCAATTTTGCTGCTAAATGCTGATTATAAAATCCTGGCAACAATAATGACAGAAAGACTCAAAAAAAATTTGAACAAAATTATTCATTCAGACCAAAATGGGTTTTTACCCAAACGACAAATAAAAAACAATACAAGAATTATAATGACTATATTAGAGTATTATGAGACCCAGACTGAAAAACAACTAGCGCTAATACTGGTGGGTGTACAGAAGGCATTCAACAATCTAAATTGGCAGTTCCTAATTACTCAAGTAACTATGATGAAATTTGGCGGAAAATTTATAGAAATGATTAAGGCAATTTATTCAAATCAAATAGCAAAAATTATGGTAAATGGAGACCTAACAGAAAAAGTCAATATAAATAAAGAGGTCAGGCAAGGATGTCCATTATCTCCCCTCCTATTTATTCTTTCATTAGAAGTCTTACTGACTCAGGTACGGAAAAATAAGGAAATAAAAGGCTTAAAAATTTAAAAAGAGGAGTATAAAACACAGAGCTTTGCAGATGATATGGCCTTTATAATAGAGGATCCTCTGGAAATGGGAGAATTGCTATTGCAGGAAATAGAGAAATTTGGTATAGTTGCTGACTTAAAAATAAATAAAAACAAAATGAAGATAATTACCAAAAATCTTACGCAAGGCCAAAATAAGAAATTAGAGGAGAAATTAGGAATTCAAGTAGTGAAAAAAGCAAATTACCTAGGCATTTGGCTAACAGCAAGAATGTCTTCAATAAAGGAAGATAATTACTTAAAATTATTTGAACAAATTCAAAAAGACTTAAGAGAGTTGGGTGAAATTAAAAATATTGATTGGAAGAATTGCTACTATAAAGATGAACATCCTACCAAAAATCCTACATTTATTTCAAACAGTACCCATAAAATTAGGGAGAAACTTTTTTGGAAAACTGAATAAAATAATTCTTAAATTTATATGGTTGGGGAAAAAGCCCAGAATTAAACTAAAACTTCTCCAAGATTCTAGAATTAAAGGTGGCTTTGGTCTCCTGGATTGGGAACTCTACTATCAGGCGGCAGTAATATCATGGCTCAAAGAGTGGATAAATTTAAAAAATGGAAGAATACTAATGATTGAGGGACATGATTTACAGTGGGGTTGGCACGCCTTTATCTGAGAGGAAAAGAACAAAGCCCACAAGTACTTCCAGAAACATCAGGTGAGAAAAGCCCTGTTAGAAATCTGGTTAAAGATTAAAAGGAATTTTTATACAAAAGTTCCCAGATGGGTATCAATGATGGAAGCCTTGGTTTACTCCAATTTAATTGATTTAAACAAAATAGTAACCTGTAAAAGTTGTTAGACGGATAAGGGAATTTGAAGTCTAAACAAAAATTATTAGAACAAGGAATTAAAATAGATTGGTGGCCTTATCTACAGATCCAAACAAGATACAAAAAAGATTTAGAACTATATGGGTTCCAAAATGAACAACAAGAAATGGATAAAATATTAACAGGGACTGATGAGAAAATAATTACCAAAACGTATAATTGTCTCCTCAAATTTAAAATGGAGGAGGAAATGGTGAAAGAAACAATGATAATTTGGGCGTAAAATTTTGGATACAATATAGAATTAGAACATTGGGAAAAAGTATGGGGAACAAATTATAAAATGATGTTGTCGGCTGCCTATAAAGGGAATATCTATAAAATGCTTTATAGGTGGCATTTACCCCTGGCAAGATTAGCTAAGATATTTCCAAAGAACCCACCACACTGTTGGAAATGTAACCATCAACAAGGGAGATACTACGACATGTGGTGGACATGTCCCAAAACCAGAGACTACTGGTTAAAAATTAAAAAGTGGTTGGAGGAAATGACTGAGCAAAAAATTGACATGAAATCAGAACTATTTCTTTTGGGGATTGTAAAAGAAAAAATGAGTAAATATATTCAACACCTCATGCTCCACATAATCACCGCTGCCAGAATTTCATTTGCCCAAAATTAGAAACAATAACACGCTCCATCAAACATGATGATTATAAAAATGGTGCTAGAGTGTGCAGAATCAGATAAGTTAATGATGGAACTCAAAGACAGAGAAGAAATGATTTATTATGAAACATGGAATAGGTGGTATAATTGGCTGGAAAAGAAATCTAAAATCAGTGCATAGTGACTGTTAAGAGAAGATATTATAGTGAAAATGCAATATTTAATGTGTAGTAGGTATGTATATAATGTAGTGATTATAGGAATAAGTATGTAACAAACAAAATGCATATGTATACAATTGGCTAAAGGATAAAATGGATGTTACTAAAGATACTGGTATTGGAAAACTGTAAAAGTGTAACTAAGATTTTAAAGATGTAAATGTTGAATAAAAATAAAAAAAATTAAAAAGAATTTTGTGCCTGGGGACCCCTAAATACTATTGGATATACAAAAACGACTTGAGGAGTGGAGGACCCCTGAAGTAACTAACTGATTTGATTGAACATTGATGAGACATTTGTATAAATATACAAAAGTATGAAGGCTATTGCTTAATGCATTGTAAGCCGCCCTGAATCTCTGGAGAAGGGCGGCATATAAATATAAATAATAATTTAAAAAAAAAGAAATGGGAGGAACAGGAAGAGGTTTGGAGGGAAATGGTAGGATTTAGAGCAGAAAGATTTCAAATTAAACAGTGGGAAAAGACAGGGCAAGGAGAAAAAATTAAATTATGGATTCAGAATATAAACTTCGAAGTACATGGAATAAAAGACTCAAGAGGAAAACAGGGGAGACAAGTCAAAAAAAAAGTTAGGACTAAAGAATGGAATGTGGATAAGAGAGAACCATTAACGGGGGGAAAGAGTTATAGATATGTCATGATTATATGTTAATAATTGTATAATATAGAATAAGAATATTAATCTAATATTAGAATATTAGAATGATATAGGCTGGACAATTAGTTTATCCTAATATAAATAAATATTAGGATAAACATTATCACAAATACATATGAAACTGGAAAATTATGAATGAGAATTCATTATTAATTGGAAATGAGAGGTTGAATGATGGTATTATTAAAAGTGTATAAAATATGACTATTGTGTAGGTAATGTGAAAGTAGATATATTTATCTGTATTAACAAACTTTAAAATATACAGAGAGGAAGAATTAAATAATGGGAATATGAATAACAAAACAGAGTAACATGTCCTTGAATATAATAATGTGGAGGGGAAAATATTAATGGAAGTTTAGAATAGAAGGGTGAAAATGTATCACAAAGTCAAATAAGTTAGGAAAAGAAACTTGAAAAATAGACACAAAGAATGAAAATGGTGGTAAGCTTGAAATGTTAGGATGTAAGAAATTGGCATTTAGATGGTATGCTGTTCAAATAGTTCAGGAGGTATCTTCCATAGGCAGGAAATAGATGACAATAAGGGGGGGGGGAGAGTGGGAATAATAATAAATGGACCTGCTGGGGCCATTGCTGCTCAGCGTTTCCCCCTTAGGCTCTGGGGGTTTTTTCTGGATGCCGTGGGGATTGCTGGATTCCCTTGTGAGATCTGGGATGCTGCCAGAACTTTTCGGTTCAGGCAACGGTAGCAGCAATGGGAAACGGCGATTCTTGGCTGCAGCTGCTACAGCCGAAATGGCGGCTGGCCGGCGATGGTGGGGAGGGGAACGCCTGCTCCTAGTTTGGTTAGCCTGGCTGCTGTGGACGATGGGATCGCCGAGACAAGAAGAAAATGTGGCAGACATACATTCACGGTCCGGATTGACTAGGACCTATAGGAGGGCTACCCAGTGGATGGGACAGCCCCCCGTAAATCTTGGGAGGCCTCCATTGTGATTATGGAGGCTGGGGCTGGGAGTTTTCTTCTCCCCCCTATTTTTTATCATTCCCCTTTGGGACTCTGTCCATCCTGGACCAGCTGCCACCTACCGACTCTCTGACATTAGACTATGGCTTATTTCCATCTGAGCCTTTTGATTTGCTGATACCTAAACCATGGCTTGTGTCCATCTAAGCTCCCCCCTAGTCGTTGGGGAACTGTCATTTACGTGGGGTTGCTATGGGAGCCAGTGTATTTTTCCATCTCACTACCAGAGGGGACTGACCATCAGACCAACCACCGTGAGAGGGCGGTTTTGGACTTTAATCCCCTTGGATTGTGCTCGATAGCCAGCACTGGTTTATTACTGCCTTGCACCAGTAGAGGGGACTGATCATCTGACCATCTGACCAACCACTGTGAGAGGGCGGTTGGATTGTATCCCCCTTGAACTATGTCGACTTGGCTAGAGACCCTGCCCACTGTTGTGAGGGGACAGTCGTCTGGGACTCGGATTGTGGATGCCCCCATCTTATTTGCGTTCCCCTGGACCTTTTTATTCTTTATGTAGACCCGGGGATGTGGTCACCTATCCTCTTGAAGCAACATGTACTTGGCAGCTGAACTTCTTGGCCTGCAAGATTCCCCCCTCTCGCAGGATTGGCCTCCTATTTTATCAAGGGCCTACCTTGATGACGGGTTTTGGAACCCCGAGAGGTGGCATGCGGCCAAGAGGGGGCTAAGGGTTTTTTTAAAATTGTCATTAACTAAAATAACTAAATTTTTAAGGGGTTCTGGGGAGGGGGAGGGGAGGGAGAGGGAGAGGAGGGGAGGGGGAGGGGCAGGCCTGGCAAGGAATCATGGCATGGGAGGAGGGGATCCTGGGGTTGAGAGGGGAGCCAGAGGTTGTCCGGATAGTGCCTGGAACATCACTACCGTGAGTGGGAGGGGTAGATATGGCGGGAGTAGGGGGCCATATTGAGTTAGGGGAGTGCACACCTGCTGTTTACGAGCAGTGGTGCGCTCTGGCCCCCAAGACTCCACCCGTTCCCCAGGTTGCACAGACCCTCAGGGCCCGATCCTTCGGCTGATGTTATGCAATGCCAGGTCCGTAGTAAATAAAGCCCCCCTCATTTGTGATCTTATTTGTGAGGGGGGAGCGGACCTGGCAGGTATTACGGAGACCTGGTTGGGCCAGGAGGGGGGGTTCCCCTCGTTGAAATGTGCCCACCAGGTTTCCTTGCATTCCATCGGCCAAGGTCACAGGGCAGGGGCGGGGGAGTAGCGGTTGTTATTAAAGAAGGTCTGAAACCGAGGGAGGCCACAGTCCCTCAGATGGCCCCACTGTGACGTGGGGTCATGGGGTTCAGATGGGTTTGCTGGTCATATACCTGGCTCCCTGCCACGTGGCAACAGCCCTGCCTGAGCTCCTCGACGTTATCGCCACGGTGGCAGTTGAAACCCCTAGACTTATGGTCATGGGGGATTTCAACCTTCCATCTGTAGGTGAGACATCGGAGGTGGCTTGGGAGTTCATGGCTTCCATGACAGCTATGGACCTGACCCAGTTAATTCATGGCCCTACCCACACGGGGGGAAACACACTGGATTTGATTTTTGTCTCTGGACAGTGGTTGAGTGATCTTGAGATAGGGGACCTAGTCATCGAGCCCTTGTCATGATCAGATCACTCTCTCCTTTGTCTTGACTTTCAAACAGCTGCACCCCACCGCAGGGAGGCAGAGCCTGTTAGTTGGTTCCGCCCCAGGCGCCTGATGGAACCTGATAGGTTCCAGATGGAGCTTGGGCCATTTCCTGAGGCTCTGGCACACGCCTCGACCAGAGACCTAGTGGCCGCCTGGGATAGGGTGGCCGCGGGTGCTCTGGATCGGGTCGTGCCTTTGCGGCCTCTGACCCGGCGCCGATCTCAATTGGCTCCTTGGTTTTCCAAGGAGTTGAGGGAGTTGAAGCGCCGGAAAAGACGCCTAGAGAGTAGTTGGAGAGCCAGTCGTTCTGAATCTGACCGGACACTAGTGAGATCCCATATTAGGAATTACTTAGTGGCGATAAAAGCAGCTAAATGTAACTATTTTGCTGCTCTTATTGCATCATCAGATAATCGCCCAGCCACCCTCTTCAGGGTGACCCGCTCCCTACTTCATCAGGAAGTGCAGGAGGACCCCTTGGAGGGTAGAGCTGAGGATTTTGTTCAGTATCTGCATGACAAAATCACTCAGATTCGGGAAGATCTGGACTCCGACTGGGTAGTCCCGGGGAGAGGGACAGGGGCAGGTCTTGTGAGTGTTATCTGGACTGAGTTTGATCCTGTGACCCCTGAGGACGTGGACAGGATTCTGGGCAGGCTGAACGCGACCACTTGTTTATTGGACCCGTGCCCCTCCTGGCTGGTACTGGCTTCCCGGGAGGTGACACGCGGCTGGCTCCAGGGGATTATAAATGCTTCGTTGGGTGAGGGTGACTTTCCCGCCACCTTGAAAGAGGCGGTGGTGAGGCCTCTCCTCAAGAAGCCTTCCCTGGACCCGGCAATGTTGGTAAATTATCGTCCGGTCTCCAACCTTCGCTTTTTGGCGAAGGTTGTTGAGAGTGTGGTTGCGCAACAGCTTCCCCGGTACCTGGATGAAACGACGTATCTGGATCCACTCCAGTCGGGTTTCAGACCCGGGTACAGCACGGAAACGGCATTGGTCGCGTTGGTTGATGATCTCTGGAGGGCTCGGGACAGGGTTGTTCCTCTGTCCTGGTCCTGTTAGATTTCTCAGCGGCTTTTGATACCATCGACCATGGTATCATGCTGCACCGGTTGGGGGAGCTAGGGGTGGGAGGCACTGTGTTACAGTGGTTCTCCTCCTTTCTCTCCGACCGGTCACAGTCAGTGTTGACAGGGGGGCAGAGGTCGACTCCGAGACCCCTTATATGTGGGGTGCCTCAGGGGTCGGTCCTCTCGCCCCTCCTGTTCAACATTTATGTGAAGCCGCTGGGCGAGATCATCCGTGGTTTTGGGGTGAGATATCATCAGTACGCTGATGACACCCAGCTGTACATCTCCACCCCAGACCACCCCAACGATGCCCTTGAAGTGATGTCCCGGTGTCTGGAGGCCGTGCGGATCTGGATGGGGAGGAACAGGCTCAGACTCAATCCATCCAAGACCGAGTGGCTGTGGTTCCCGATGTCCCGATATAGTCAGCTGGTACCATCGCTGACTATCGGGGGTGAATCATTGGCCCCGGCAGAGAGGGTGCGCAACTTGGGTGTCCTCCTGGATTCACGGCTGTCTTTAGAGGAGCATTTGACGGCCGTGACCGGGAGGATTTTTCATCAGGTTCGCCTGATTCGCCAGTTGCGTCCCTTTCTGGATCGGGACTCGTTACACACGGTCACTCACGCCCTCATCACCTCTCGCCTGGACTATTGTAATGCTCTCTACATGGGGCTCCCCTTGAGGAGCACCTGGAGGCTCCAACTGGTGCAGAGTGCAGCCGCGCGGGTGGTGATGGGAGCGACGTGGCGCTCCCATGTTACTCCTCTCCTGCGCGAGCTGCACTGGCTCCCGGTGGTCTTCCGGGTGCACTTCAAGGTGTTGGTTACTACCTTTAAAGCGCTCCATGGCTTAGGACCCGGGTACTTACGGGACCGCCTACTACCACCAATAGCCTCCCACCGACCGGTACGTTCCCATAGAGAGGGGCTCCTCTGGGTGCCGTCGGCCAAACAATGTCGGCTGGGGGCCCCCAGGGGGAGAGCCTTCTCTGTGGGGGCACCCACTATCTGGAACGAGCTCCCCCCAGAGTTACGGAGGATCCCGGATCTTCGTGCCTTCCGCCGTGAGTTAAAAACTTTCCTGTTCCACCAGGCGGGCCTGGCCTAATTCTCCCCTTTTCCTCTTCTTTTGTAAAATAATTTAGAGATTTCAAATTGTAAATATTTTAATTTGGGGTTTTAATATTTTAAATTTGGGATTTTAAATATTGGGCCAATGTTTAATTCGGTTTTATTTGGCTTTTAAATTTTGTATATATGTTTTTTATTTATGGCTGTTCACCACCCTGAGTCCCCTCGGGGAGAAGGGAGGTATATAAATCTAATAAAATAAATAAAATAAATAAATAAATTCAGCAGGCCAAGTAAGTGGGGCTGCTATGACCCTGATAAGGTCTAACAGGGCCTAAACTTAGTTAGGGAAGGAGGAGGGAGGGGAAATTCAGATGGCAAGAGTCTGTAGTCATTCTCCGACCCCACAAATCCCTCAAGCTTCCATTGTAGATGTAACGCTCCCCTATTTTCCCCCTCCAGTTCACCTTGGGGGGGGGTTTCCGGGTCCGTATGGGAACAGCCCCATCCCCAAAGGCCAAGCACCCTCCGGTCACCCGGGGAGCACTTTCCAGTCACCCAGGAAACACCAGTTCTAAGGCTACTGCCAAAAAAGATCCCACACCAGCTCAGTTGGTGTCTGCAGGCCCTTGGGGGCCGCCCCGACCTCGGCTGCCATCCCTGTGGTCGCCGCTGCCACCGCCACCACCGCCACCATTGACATCGCCACCATTGGCCCTTCCGCGTTCATCCCCAGCCACCCCTAGCCTCTGTGGATCTAATGCGAGGCATCGAGGGGCGTGGGGAACCTCTGCAGGGGGCCCTAATGTCGCTGTCTTCGGGGCTGCTGCTGCCACCCCGCCAGTCGCTGGTAGCTGCCGACATCGCCACAGCCGTCCTATAAGGCCTGTAAGGCCACGCCCCCCTTCTAGCGGCGTCCCCCGCCATCTTCCCTGAAGCTGTTTTCCTCGGAGCTGGGATGGTCCGGAGCTGGGATGGCCCGGAGAGCTGGCGAAGCTCTCAGAATGTCCTCCTAACACTCCTTTACCCGGACGGGGGTCTTAGATGCTCAGCCTGATCCTCCAAGCCCCCTTAAGCCAAGGCATCCGCTCCGAAAGATTGGAGGTCTCAGTGCCGGGACGCCATCTTGGGCATGCGCAGAAGAAGGATATGGCAGGAGCCAAGGGGTAGGCCGCTCTCGGGGAACTAGGACTCACTGTCTCAAAGCGATAACCCTTGTTTGAGGGGTGCCTCAGGGCTCGGTCCTCTCTCCCCTCCTATTTAACATCTACATGAAGCCGCTGGGTGAGATCATCTGACGATACGGGGTGAGATATCAGCAGTACGCTGATGATACCCAGCTGTATATTTCTACCTCGCATCAATTCAGTGATGCGGTCAATGTGATGTGCCGGTGCCTGGAGGCTGTGAGGATCTGGATGGGAGTCAACAGGCTCAGACTTAACCCAGACAAGACCGAATGGCTGTGGGTATTGCCTCCTAAAGACTATGTTGACTGTCCATCCTTGGTTCTGGGTGGGGAGAAATTGTCCTCCTCAGAATGGGCTCGCAATTTGGGTGTCCTCCTAGACTCATAGCTAAGATTAGAGCAACATCTGACAGCTGTGGCTAGGGGGATCTTTGCACAGGTTCGCCTGGTGCACCAATTGCGACCCTACTTGGATCGGGAGGCTCTCCTCACAGTCATTCATGCCCTTGTCACCTCACGGTTAGATTATTGCAACGCGCTCTACATGGGGCTATCCTTGAAAAGTGTTCGGAGACTACAGTTGGTCCAGAAGGCGGCCATGCACCTAGGTACACCCACATTACACCAATTCTCTGCGAGCTGCACTGGCTCCCTATTGGTTTCCAGTCACAATTCAAGGTGTTGGTTATTACCTTTAAAACCCTACATGGCTCAGGGCCAGGTTATCTTCGAGACCGCCTTCTACCACATAGCTCCCAGCGACCGGTAAGATCCCACAGAGTTGGTCTCCTCCAGGTCCCGTCAGCTAAACAGTGCTGGCTGGCAGGCCCATGGGGGAGTGCCTTCTCTGTGGCTGCCCCAGCTCTCTGGAACCAGTTACCTCCTGAGGTCCAGACCATCCCCACCCTATTGGCCTTCTGAAAAGCAGTGAAGACCTGGCTTTTCTGCCAGGCCTGGGGCCGTTGATCTCGCTCTTGCAATCTGCCGAAATCCGGCCATGAATGGTATGAATGAGTTTTAATGTTTTAATGTTTTTAATTTTTAAATGTTTTTTATTAGGATTTTAAATATATTGTGAGTTGCCATGAGTCTTCGGAGAAGGGCGGCATATAAATTGAATTAAATTGAAATTGAAATTGAAAATTGAATTACTTGTTCTGGCCCCTCTGGTTCTGGTTCACCGGGCCCACCTCATATACCTGGTGACTTGGGATGTCAGGGCCCTGGCCTCAGGCTGCTGCTGCTGTTTAATGCCAGGTCTGTTGTCAACAAGGCCCCCCTCGTCCGGGATTTAATCCTGGAGGAGGGGGCTGACCTGACATGCATAACTGAGACCTGGCTGGGCCAGGAGGGGGGTGTTCCCCTCTCAGAAATGTGCCCAGTCGGGTTTCAGGTATTGTATCAGCCGCGACTCCAGGGAAGGGGTGGAGGAGTGTCAGTTATTGTCCGTAAGAGTCTTTGTCCTTGCAGAATCCCTGGAGATTGTTGGGTGTGAGTCTCTCCCCTTGAGGTTGGACTCAAGGGTTCCGTTGGGCTTGCTATTGAAGTACCTGCCTCCCAGCTGCATTACAACAGCCCCTGTCTGTGCTGCTAGAGGCAGTAGCCGGGTTGGCGGTGGAGTTCCCCAGGCTTATGGTACTGGGGGACTTCAACTTGCTGTCACTCAGATGCGGCTCAAGAGTTCATGGCTTCCATGACAACCATGGACCTGACCCAAGTAGTTCAGGGTCCGATTCATAGGGGGAAACACATGCTTGACTTGGTGTTTCTCTCAGGGCAGTGGAGACATGATCTGGAATTAAGGGGTATAGATGCTTCTCCCTTGTCATGGTCAGATTATTTCCTGCTGAGGTTGGACTTCAGGGCGCCACTCCTCCATTGCAGGGAGGCGCAGCTGATTAAGTTGTTCCACTCCAGATGCCTAATGGACCCTGAAGGGTTCCAGAAGGAGCTTGGAGAGATACCTAACTCCCTTGTCCACAGTCTGGCCGAGACCCTGGTGGCTGCCTGGAATAGGGCAGCATCGGGGCACTGGACTGGATTGTGCCTTTGTGACTTCTCCATGGCGGTGGATCCAGGAAAGCTCTCTGGTTTACTGAGGAGCTCTGGGAGATGAAGCACCAGAAGAGATGTCTAGAGCGATGCTGGAGGAGTAGTAACTCTGAATCTGACTGAACACTCTTAAGAGCCTATATTAGGACTTATTTAGCGGCGATACAGGCGGCAAAATGTTCACATTTTTCCACACTTATTGCATCCACTGATTCGCACCCAGCCGCCCTATTTAGGGTGATTCACTCTCTCTTTGATGTAGGGGAATGGAGGGGAATGGAGGAGCCCTTGCAGGGTAGAGCTGAGGAGTTTGTGCAGTTTTTGTCGGATAAAGTTGCTCAGATTCGGATGGACCTGGACTCTGATTGGGCAATTCCGACCGAGATGACAGGGGCAGGTCTTAGTCCTATTGTGTGGGATGAGTTTGAGCCTGTGACTCCCGAGGAAGTGGACAAGGCTGCAGGGGTGATGAGTTCCTCCACTTGTTTGTTGGATCCGTGCCCCTCCTGGCTGGTCTCGGCCAGCAGGGAGGTGACACGAGGCTGACTCCAGGCTTTAGTTAACGCGTCTTTGAGGGAGGGGTCCTTCCCGCAATCATTGAAGGAAGCGGGACTCCTCCGGGTCCCGTCGGCTAAACAATGCCTGCTGGCAGGCCCGCAGGGGAGGGCCTTCTCTCTGGCTGCCCCAGCTCTCTGGAACCAGTTACCTCCTGAGGTCCAGACCACCCCCACCCTATTGGCCTTCCGAAAATCTGTGAAGACCTTTTCCGGCAGGCCTGGGGCCATTGATCTCGCTCTTGCAATCTTGTGAGATTCCGGCCATGAATGGTGTGAATGGGTTTTAATGTTTTAATTTTTAAATGTTTTTATAATGTTTTTTTTAATGCATTGTAAGCCGCCCTGAGTCTCCAGAGAAAGGCGGCATATAAATTGAATTAATAAAATAAATAATAAATAAATAATAAAGTGGAGGAAAAAAGAGGAGAAGGAAGGAGGGAAGTAGGGAGAAAGAGAGGGAAGAAGGGAAGAGAGGGAGGAGAAAGAAGAGGAAACGAGATGGATTGTTGTAAAATTGGGAAATATGGTGTACAGGAGAAAAGAAAACAGATGAACAATTTCATATTTTTTCTACTTGAGGGTTATACTATTGAAATTATAACGAAAGATAATACGGTGGATGTTAAAGCATATCAGTTTAGATGTTATTGCATACTTTATATAAAATAAAAATTTTGTGTAAAAGATGGGGTAAATAATATGGAATAAGGAAAATGGAAATGTATGATACTCAAACACCACACCATCCACATAATCATAAGTATATTTTTTTTAAAAAAATAGAAACTTAATGGGGAAAAAAAAAGGACAGACAGAATTATGATAGGAAAACCCTACCAACGGTATTTTTTGACATGGCCCAAGAACTAAACTTAAAAGTTACATGGAGAGAAAATAATCCACAAAAGACTCAGTATACCTTCTTCTCCAATCCCCATCAATCATAGTCCAGAATAGATACGGCGTGGATGGACCCAGAAACAGCAAAAGGAATATCAGAAATAGAAATTACAATGAACATTTGGGTGGACCATAGTCCGATAACAATTAGATGGAAAGGAGAAGTAAAGAAGAAAGGGAGGTGGATCATAAACCAGAGGGTGATAAAAGAAAAAAACTATATTCAATATGCAAAAAAAGAATTAGAATTATTTTTAAAAGAAAATTGGAATAAACAAACGACCACACAAAACCTATGCAATACACTAAAAGCATATGTGAGCGGTATATCCATTGCATACACAGCTTGAAGAAATAAAAGCAAAAAGAAACAATATATAGACCTGCAGGAAAAACTGGAAAAATTAGAACTTAAATTACAAGAATAATCTTTAATCAGGAAATTAAAGTACAGAAAGAAATAACCAAGCACAAATTAAATTTAATTACACAGGAAGAAGTGGCACATAAGATTAGAGCAGTCAGACAAAATTACTTTGAAAACGCTAACAAACCGAGTAGATGGCTGGCTCATAAACTGAAAAAAGAGAAGGAAAAGAAATTAATACAAAATTTAGAAGATGAAGAAGGGACAGTACATTTTCAGAAAGACAAAATAAAAACCATAGCGATAAACTACTTCCAAGCTCTGTACAGACAAGAAAAAATAGAGGAGAGCGACATTAAGAGATATTTGAGAGAAAGGAGCCATCCAATCATATCAGATTTAACTAAAGAAATATTAAATGGGAAGATAATGACATCTGAGTTAAAAAGGGCAATACAAAAATAAAAAAATAACAAAACACCAGGCCCAGACGGAATCCCGGCTGAATTTTATAAGGAATTCCAAGAATTATTAGATAATTTGTTATTGCAAACATACAATGAAGTATTAGAGAATGCGAAGATACCAAAATCCTGGACAGAAGCCCTTATAACACTCATCCCCAAAAGCAACACCGAAAAACAGAAGATTCAGAACTATAGACCAATCTCATTGTTAAACGCCGATTATAAGATATTTATGGCCATAATAGCAGAGGATTAAATTATACTAAATGAAATTATTAAATCAGACCAAAATGGTTTCTTGCCCAACAGATACATCAAAAACAACATGAGAACTATAATAAACGCACTTGAATATTATGAAGCTCACCCAGACAAGCAAGTAGCTCTGATATTTTTAGATGCACAGAAAGCTTTCAATAACCTGAATTGGGACTTTATGATTAACCAACTAATAGAAATGATCAGAGCGATTTATTCGACCCAGAGAGCAAAAATACATGGTGAATATACGGAAAATTTCAATATAATAAAAGGAGTACGACAGACATGCCCTCTGTCCCCCCTATTATTGATTCTATCCACAGAAATACTAATGTCACAAATTAGAGAAAATTCGGACGTAAAAGGATTAAAAATTAAATCGCAGGAATATAAAGTCCAAGCATTTGCTGATGACCTGGTATTCATTATTGAGGAACCCTAAGAATCTGGACAATTACTATTCGAAGATGTAAACCAATTTGGTAAAGTGGCAGGGCTTAAAATAAACAAAGACAAAACTAAAA
The DNA here is from genome assembly GCA_012654045.1 of Ptyas mucosa. Lineage (NCBI taxonomy): Eukaryota > Metazoa > Chordata > Lepidosauria > Squamata > Colubridae > Ptyas > Ptyas mucosa. The sequence continues at coordinate 2,494,224 of WNWU01013597.1, read as the reverse complement.
TGTTGACGAAAAACTTAACAAATAAACAGAATGAGAAATTAGAGGAGAAATTGGGGATTTCGAGAGTTAAAAAAAAATTAAATATCTAGGAATACAGATATCGGCAAAATGCACCATGATAAAAAAAAGATAATTATGATACACTGCTACAAAAAATCCACAAGGATCTAGAAATTTGGTCTAAATTGCAAATATCGTTGATTGGTAGTATTTCAATGAAAAAGATGAATATACTACCCAGACTGCTATACTTGTTTCAAACTATACCGATCAAATTAGGTAAAAATTTCTTCAAACAATTAAATAAAATTACATCAAAATTCATCTGGTCAGGGAACAAACCTCGCATCAAATTTAAAACATTGCAAGATAGTAGAAGTAGAAGTAGAGGTGGATTTAGGCGTTCTATTATCAGGCCGCAGCACTAACATGGCTTAAAGAATGGATTCAGTTACAAAACAAACGAGTACTAATGATAGAAGGTCATGATCTCCAGATTGGCTGGCACAGTTTTCTCTGGGATTGGAAAAATAAATATCATACATATTTCCAAAGGCATTTATTAAGAAATGCCCTTTTACAAGTCTGGGAGAAAGTTAAGAAGGATCATTGTACAAAAGTCCCGATCTGACTATCAACTATGGAAGCAATACTTTACACCCAAACACCACGGACTTGAGCAAAATGATAAGATATGCAGAAGTACTGGATGAGAAAGGGGAATTAAAATCAATTCAAGATTTGAAACAACAAAGATTAAATATGGATATAGATAAAATTTTATTAGGATCGGGGGGGAAAATGATCACAAAAATTTACAATTTCTTATTAAAATACAAAATGGAAGATGAACTATTTATCTATTTATCTTTGTAAATAGATACTAATGTAAATATAAGTACGTAGATGAAAGATTGAATAAGAATAGAGAATACATATCCATATCGATACAGTAAGCTGTAAAATAATATATGATGTAATGTTATGTTTGTTATGTGTTTTTAATGTATTTTTTGTTTCTTATTGTATTTTTCTTTACTTTGTTTTTAAAACTTAAAAACTCAATAAAAATTATTTTTTAAAAAAGAGAACCTATCTAGTTCATCAATGCACTACAGCCCTCAAGGCATTCCCAGGGCTTCAGTTGATATTCCCAGGGCATGCTGTAGGGCAATTATTGGTCGATTATCTACTTCTCCTTTATAATGCTCCTCCTTTGGCTGGATTTCTATTATACCCCCTCTAGCCAATTGGTTGGGGGCTAATTGTCACAGAGGGCAGAACACCCAGGACAAACCCTCTTTTTGCGAATGGGCCGTGTCGAAGGGTCTGGGACGAAGAGGCTGGTGGCTCATTCCCCGGGGCAAATGACTGGAGGCGTGCCAGCTGAGGAGATAAGTTGGGGGAGAATTGCCCGAGGAGAAATGCCCAAGGAGAATGAAAAGTCAGAGACTAAAAATCCCATTCCGGAAATCAGCTCCTGAAGAAAGACAATTGTTTTCAGAAAGAGAGTCACATGGTTTCAGGATAATTCAGTGTTAAGCAATGTCTTCAGATGTCACCAATATATAGGAATGACATTTACCAGAGTTTAAAGTTACTTATAAAATTTTTCAAGGCAGAAGGAAAAGTTTAATAGAAGATATATTTAAGTATAATCTAACTCATTAAATGTTTTGGAGAAGAAAATGTAAAAAGAAGAAAAATATCAAGTAATAATTTCCTCATTCCCCCCAATAATTAAATCATTGTATATTTTCTGAATCAGAAAAGAATGCAATGCAGGTAGTCCTCAACTTTGACCTCAACTGGGCCCAAAATTTATGTTGCTAAGTGAGACAATTATTAAGTGAGTTTTGCCCCATTTTACGACCTTTCTTGAATTCTTCTTAAGTGAGTCACTGCAGTTGATAAGTTATAACATTAAGTGAATCCAGCTTCCCCATTGACTTTGCTTGTCAGAAGGTCACAAAAAGGGATCACATGACCCCAGGACACTGCAACCGTCATAGATATGAGTCCCTTGCCAAGCATCTGAATTTTGATCACATGACTATAGGGATGCTTCAATGGTCATAAGTGTGAAAAATGGTCATTAGTCACTTTTTTCAATGCTATTGTGTTCTGCCCCAGCTACAGATCCCAAAGAACACAGCACACACAAACTCTGAACAAAACTTAGTTTACTCAAATAATGCAGTTTTAGCAAATGCCGGCTATTAATAAGTGTTCTTAACAGCCTGCCAGAATTCTACAGATAAGGTCAGTGTCTTACTGGAATTGGCAGAAAGCCCAGAAGCAAGATTGCATAGAAATCCTAACGCGATGATTAGTGAACTAAAGTTGTTTCCTGCAGCTTGTTACAAGCTGCGTTCTTTATTAAATAGGCTAAGAGCGTGGCAAATTAGCCCCAAGCCTTACTCTTGAGGAGACTTCCTCCTGAGGAACCACTCCTGCCTTTTGGCAGCTCTGCGTGCCCGTGCATTGAGAAGAGGCTTCTCCTCTTCATCCTCTTCACTTAAAGGAGCCTCTGGAGGTTCTGAAGGCCCTGACTGAATCCCTGCCTCTGGCACCACATCTTCTTCAGCCTCCTCGCTGTCCGACTCAAGCGCCGGCTGCACAGGCTGCTGGCGCAGCATCACACCAGCCTCCTTGTCATCAGGATCAGCAACAATCCGTGCAGGCCGCTGGGGGGTCACAACACATTGTAACTTCGAACAGTCATTAAATGGGCTGTTGTAAGTCAAGGACTAACTGTACATTGAATTTGTAATATGATGAATAGTTACATAAATTATATTTGTGTTTTTTAGTATTGTTTTATTGTATGCTTTATAGAATCATTTTTGAAATGGGTGACTTTTTTGAATGCATGAACACATACACACACTCACACACACACACATATGAAGACTGTTTCAAGATAATTTACCTTTATCTGACTGAGCTTTCAGAAAAATCTGATATGTCCATGATTATTCTCTTTGTATCCAAGTCCATTTACAGTGTATTCACAAAGTATTCAGGCCCCCTTTAATTTTGTCAATTTTGTTATGCTGCAATCTGATTCTACAGTTGTTCTAAACCCCCACAGCATGATGCTGCCACCACCATGCTTCACTCTGAGATGACATTGGGTAGGTGATTAGCTGTGCCTGGTTTCCTTCAGACATAATGTTTAGAATTGAAACCAAATAGTTCAATCTTGGTTTCATCAGACCAGAAAATCTTGTTCCTCACAGTCTGAGAGTCCTTCAGGTGCTTCTTTGCAAACTCCAAGTGGGCTTTCATGTGTTTTGCACTGAGGAGAGGCTTCTATCTAACCACTCTTCGTAAAGCCCAGAACGGTGGAGGGTTGCAGTGATGGTTCTCCTTCTGGAACTTGGTCCCATCTCCACACAGGATCTCTGGAGTTGAGTCAGAGTGACCATCTGGTTCTTGGTTACCTTTCTTACTCTTGGTCACTCTCTTACTCTCTACCATCTTTTACAAAGATCCAAACTATAGGTCTTGGTTTATTGCCTTTTTGTGGCTGTGGGCCAGATTTAGCAGATGATTTAGATGCTAATAATTTATGTATTCTATAAGTTCAGATAGCAGGACTTTTCCCCTTGTGTCCCACTCAATCCCACAATGCAGTTCTCAGTTGAGAATCAGCAGAGAATCTAAGTGCCAGAGCTCACTGTAACAGCTTTGCTAAAAAAGCATTAAGAGTTGTTAACCTAATCTTGCGTAGCTTCTTCTCCGGTAATATTGAACTGCAAACTAGGGCATACAGAACTTTTGTCAGACCAATTCTTGAATATAGCTCATCTGTCTGGAACCCGCACTGCATATTGGACATTAATACAATCAAATGAGTCCAGAGATATTTCACGAGAAGAGTCCTCCACTACTCTGCTTGTAAAAAATACCTTATGCCACCAGTCTTGAAATTTTGGGCCTAGACAACTTAGAACTTCGCCATCTTCAGTCTGACCTAAGCATAGTACATAAAATCATCTGCTACAATGTCCTACCAGCCAATGAATACTTCAGCTTCAACCAAAACAATACAAGAACACACAATAGATACAAACTCATGGTAAACCAATCCAAATTAGACTGCAGAAAATATGACTTCAGTAACAGAGTTGTCAACGCCTGGAATGGACTACCTGGCTCTGTGGTTTCTTCCCCAAATCCCCAAAACTTTAATCTTAGACTGTCTACTGTAGACCTCACCCCACTCCTAAGAGGTCTGTAAGGGGCGTGCATAAGCACACCAGTGTGCCTACAGTTCCTGACCTAATGTTTCCTTTTATTCATATCCATTTCATGTATTCATAATTATCTTTACACTTGTATCTGTTATCAAATACATGCTTGATGAAATACATAAATCAATCAATCAATAAATAAAAAAAACAGTGAGAACTCTAATAAAGTTTAATTACTATCCAAGGTTTCCTACAATTTGATCTATTGATTTTTGGGCATTGCTTTTATTACTGGTAGTATATGCAGAGTCAATCCTTCAACAGGAATGTAAACAAGTTTGTTGTTTTAACATTTAATATGTTCTAATATTAAAAGTATCTCATTTATTTGTCAACGACATACTCATTTTATTGATATTGCTTGAAAATTAATCATACTGTTCTTACCTGGAAGGGTATTTTGTGAATATTATAGCTAATATATTACCTTAAATATAAATATGATTGTGATACACTGAACAAATAATTTTAGATATTATTATAAACCAGGAGTGAAATGTAAAATTTGTTACTACTGGTTCTGTGGACGTGGCTTGGTGGTGGTGGGTAATGTGACTGGGTGGGCGTGGCCAACTTTTTTTTTTTAACTTTTCAAAGCATTTTTTCTGCAAGTGCAAAATAATGCTTTGAAAAGCCTCTGCCGATCAGGAACACAGCTTGGAGGCACCATTTTTTGAAGTAGTGATCCAGCTTCTAGAGATCTTGATTGGGGATATTCTCTGAATCACCGAAGTTGGTTCTTTAGACAGTGAGATCAATACCATCGGCATAAATAAATTTACAAGAAACAGTTTCAGGAAGATACAAGAGTGAGAGACAGCACTGATCTTTTATTCAACATGATATCTGCTTCTATTGAATTACATTCTATTGAATTTAACATGTTGTCAGAAGGCATTGGTGTTATAACAAGATATAACATTAATTAGTTTGAGAAGTCCTTCTCTCAGACAATATTGTAGGCCACTGAAAGGTCAAGAAAAACAGACATTTTTCATTTTCCTTTGGAATCCATTCTTCAGGTAGGAAGTTAATGCAAAAACTTGATCGCTATAAATCATGTTTGGGGCAAACTCCAGTTGTCCTACTGCTAGGGATATTCTGTTTAACACATATCTTTCTAAAAGTTAGTAGGTGACATAAAGAAGAGCAATTGGCCTGCATCTTCAAGACAGGTTTAGATCCTTCCCTGATTTCAAAATTGCAATAATTTTGGTCTTCTTGAATATAGGGATCAGCCATCCTGAGTATAGTATAGAACTAAAAAAGGAATCAAGCCAATGTTTAGTTGCTGGTCCACAGTTGTTCAGTAGTTCTGGGTACATGTCATCAAATCCTGCAGTTTTACCATTTGGTAAATAATCCAACCCCCTCTGTGCTTTTTATAGTATAATAAAAGACAAAATTTTAAATAAAATAGCACATTAATAAGATCACATTTGTCAGGTCCCAGATATATCTACAGGGACACTGGCATTTTGGTGGGAGGAAGAGGGAGGAGGAATGGAGTGGTCTGTATATGAAGTTTCTGTTTCCAGTTTCTGTTTCCTAAATTACTGTGCTAATTTCTATATGAAGTCTCTGTTTCTGTTTCCCTGCAATGATGTAGTTTGGGAGGGGTTTGGTTAGCATTGCTTTAAAAAATTTTAAGTGAGAAGCTTCAGTTCTTGCCTAGATCTCTTGTTATCACAAATTTTCCAATAAAAGCTCCTTTTGGAACCACTACAGTTTCAAGAGTCCTGCTTTCTTGGAAAGATTGGAGAAGCAAGACCTTACAGAAGTGGTAGTTTCACAGGGAGGAGAAACATATTTCAGAAAGAGAAGCAAGACAAGAGGCAGCATAACCCAGAACTGGATAGGAAACAAAGAAACTGAGTAAAGATAGCTACTCTACATGGGGCTGCCCTTGAAGACCACTCGGAGGCTTCAGCTGGTATAAAATGCAGCCGCATGGGTTGTGATGGGAGAATCCTGATACTCCCATGTAACACCTCTCCTGTGCAACTTGCATTGGTTGCTGGTTGCCCACCCAGTGAGATTCAAGATGCTGGTGATGACCTATAAAGCCCTACATGGCTTAGGCCCAGGATATTTGGCAGACCACCTGCAGCCAGCAACAACTTCCCATCACCCAGTTCGCACCCATAGGGAGGGCCTGCTCAGGGTGCCGTCGGCTAGACAATGTCAGCTGGTGGCCCCCAGGGGTAGAGCCTTCTCTGTGGGCATGCCCACCCTCTGGAATCAACTTCCCTTGGGGCTCTGGCTGGCCCCTGACCTTCGCACTTTCCACCGTGAATTAAAAACTTGGTTATTCATGTCCCCCAGCCTGGACTGATAGGGTTTTATATGGGTTTTTTAACTTTTATCTGCTTTAATTAGGTATTTTAACTTTGTACTGTGGTTATTGTGGATTTTATTGTTGTGAGCCGCCCTGAGTCCGTTGGAGATAGGGTGGCATATAAGTTAAATAAAATAAAATAAATAAATAAATAAAATAAATAAATACTCCTTAGAATCTCCCCGTGTTTCCATTTGAGTGAGAATAGTAAGGGTTTAGTCTGGCGAGATTCTGTCTATTATATGTAAGCAGATAAAGAGATGAACTCTAGTTCAATTGTTCTACATCACTCTTGGACTTTGCCTAACCCTTCCTTACATAGACTAAAATTTGTTGGTTAGGACTGTATTGTATTTGTATGTGTCAAATCTGTTGGTTTTAATATATTTGTCTGATGAGGCTTTAAATTAATTGCCATGTTATTATTTTGATGATTCCTTATTCTGGACTTTCTTTTTAAATATATGTATAGATACAGTTAGAAATACCAAATACATTTGAATAGATGATTTCTTATATATCCATCAAATGTTAATGAAGAGTAATATTGATAGAAATATTCTATCACACTTGTTCACCAATTAATGTCATTTGTCAAGAGAAGAGAAAAGGCTTTATAGAAACTTCCAATTTTTTACATTTAAATTTTGATTCCATGTAATTTTGATAAGTTTTTAATAAGAATTAATTGAAATTTTCTCAGTCTGCAGCATCTTTCTCATTTTCATCATTATAGATTTTAGTATATTCCATTTCAGATAAGAAATATATTTAAACAACTAGAAATGCTATTATAGACTACTTTTTTCACAATTATCTCCTCTAAGAGCCCTCAAATAAACCAGAGTTTTAGTCCATTATGTTTAATAAAATTTTATTGTTTTAATTTAGAACTGTGTCTCATTTATTTCATTTGCTTGAATTATCCTCTTATTGCTGTATTTTTTAATGGAAATAATGTTAACACATTAATATTTTATTGCCTATAATAGGCTTATTACAAAAGCTAATGGGCTGGCAAAATAATATGGAAAGGAGGTTGAAAAGGAATTAGAAATCAACTTACAACATTTAATTATTGAAAACCAGTGTCTGTATGACTAATATTAATATTTTAAAAACGTCCCTAGGATATTACAACATATAAAGATTATAACATGATAGCTAAATAAATTAATTGTTATATCTCATTAAGAGTTCAAAAATATTCAAAAATTGCACATTTTCATTTTAAACTAAAGTTCAGTTATAATCTTCTTCTTAGTTATCTGGCACTAAAACCCTGTTTGTCTCAATATCCATGAAAGCCCAAGTAAATATGTATGGTGCCATGCTATCAATTATGTAAATGGAATAATTTTTCTCATAGTCCTTTCCAATCCAGCACCCCGCAATTATGCTTGGATTACAACTCCCCAGTTGTTTTGGCATTTAATTAGATAATATTCTTTTGGTTTTGCATATTTCAGATTATTCAAAACAAATAGCAAAAGTGTCAGCATTCCAAGTAATGCATTCACTAAAAGCAGAACTCCGAGGCAGATAGATTCCTCAAGGAACATGTTTATTGGATATATCATATCTGCACAGCTAGTGAAAACCAACTGTGAAGGTTCCTGCAGTTTTTCCCCTAATTAAAAGAGCAAATAATTCCCTCCCCGGGTGTCACCAGTCACATTGTCCAATGAAGGTAGCTGGGAGGCTGCTTGGTCACTCCTCTCCTTCATTTACCATCTTTTGGGATAACCTTGGTTCCCACAAGAAAACTTTATGTTTTGACTGGTAGGCGGTCTATCTGCTTCCCTCCTCCCTTCTCCCTTTCAAAGTTCGTGGCAACTATGAAACAGGAAAAAATGGCTTCAGCCACGTCAGCTTCAGGGTTGGCAAGAAGTAAATGAATATGTAACACTGTATCAACTATTTTGATTTTGATTGTCCAAACAGAATGAAATATAACACTTAAGCATTTGTACTATCTATGCACGCATACTTCTTCTAACTCAAAATCAGCCAATTTCTCATAATGAAATCAACATATGTTGAATAATTCTTAAGATCAGCTGGTTTTCTGTGTTTCTGCATGTTGTTCCTAAACAAAGATATTCAAACCCAATTGATGAATATTATTTTGCATAAAATGGTAAGACGAATTAGAATAGAATAGAATAGAATAGAATAGAATAGAATAGAATAGAATAGAATAGAATAGAATAGAATAGAATATGCTCCCCCTGGAGTTACGGAGGATCCCGGATCTTCGTGCCTTCCGCCGTGAGCTGAAAACTTTCCTGTTTCACCAGGTGGGCCTGGCCTAATTCTTCCCTTTGTCCCCTTCCCTTTGTCCCCTACTTCCCCAATATGTGCAAGTAGATGGATCCTTAAATAAATAAATAAATAATATTACTGTATGTGCTGAAAATAGTCTAAAATTATTTCTATAAAATATATACCGTATATATACAACAGTAGATACCGTACTTTTTAACAAAGTGCTAGTGCATTACATAGATGCTGTGCAGCAGTGTGCACAGATTTAAAGGGGACCAGAATGACAAAATAAATCTGCTGGGGGGGGGGGCAAAGAAATACGGTACTGTTTGACAGGGGGATGGGATCTAAGAGACACACAGGACCCCATCCCTGCAAAGGATCACACAGGATCCAGCGCTGCACATCATCAATCATAGGTAGCATGTGTATGTGAAGCTGACTTTCGGGAAATGCCTCACTACTTATGATTGGCGTTGTGCAGAATGTAAATTTACACACCCCTGATACCACCTTACTCTTTTTTTAAATTTAAACTTAGGTAAAAAGTATACCACTGCAGTGTGACTCATCCTGACACTCTGACGCTGAAAAAAACTGCATTCATAAACGTACCGGTACTTACGGTATTTCCCTACTTCTGGTATCCCTAATGGATTTAAAACAAAAGCGTGGAGCATATACAGCTGCCTTCAAGTTGAAGGTTGTGGAATATGCCAGGCAACATGGAAATAGGGCTGCAGCAAGGCATTTTGGAGAGCCACCAACAGAATGCACAATACGAGAGTGGCAAAAAATGGAAGAAAAACTCAAGACATTATCAAAAGCAAAATGCAATTTTCGCAGCGGTATTGCTAAATGCCCAAAATTAGAAGAACAGGTGAAGGAATTTGTACTTAATCATAGAAAAGCTGGTATTGCATTATCAACAAAAATGATAATTATTCAAGCAGTGAAAATCAGCAAAGAGTTGCAAATACATGATTTCAAAGGAACAGCATCATGGTGCCAAAGATTCATGAAGAGGCATGAGCTTCGGATGCGAACAAGAACCAGGATTGCCCAGCGTATGCCAGATGATTATGAAGAGAAGATAATAAATTTTCATACCTTTATTATCAAACAAAGGAAAAGACAAATTTTGAAATTGGTCAAATAGGCAACATGGATGAAGTACCACTCACCTTCGATGTTCCTTCAAACAAAACTGTGGAAGCAAGAGGTGCCAAGACAGTAACAATTAAAACTTCAGGGCATGAAAAAAAATCATTACACCGTGGTCCTTGCTGTCACTGCAGATGGAAACAAGCTGCCACCATTGGTCATTTTTAAAAGGAAAACTTTGCCTAAGGAGAAAATTCCACGTGGCATACAGGTGCATGTTCATCCCAAAGGTTGGATGGATGAAGAAGGCGTGAAGCTTTGGATTAGAAATGTGTGGGAGAAGCGCCCAGGTGCTTTGTTAAAGAAGCCATCCTTGTTAGTACTGGACTCATTCAGATCTCATCTTACAGAACCAACAAAGAGAAAATTTCAAATGTGCAAAACAGAAATAGCAGTCATTCCAGGAGGACTTACATCACAATTGCAGCCATTGGATGTTTGCATTAACAAGCCCTTCAAAGCCTTAATGCGTGAAGAATGGAATAAATACATGTGTGATAAAAACCAACATGAAGTTACGAATTCTGGCCGGATGAAAAGACCTGGCATTTCAAAAGTTTGTCAGTGGATAAAGACTTCGTGGGATGCAGTTAAAGAAGATATTGTTATCAAATCTTTTAAGAAATGTGGCATAAGTAATGCTTTGGATGGTGAAGAAGATGATCTGATTTATGAAGATAGTAGCAGTGAAAGCAGCAGTGTTCATTGCGATTTTGAAGATAGCAGTGAAGATGAAGAGTTTCTTGGTTTCCCAGCTAGTAGCGATTTCTGAGTAAACTTTTGTAAAAACAGAATATCCAAGTTTCTTTGTTAAAACAGTTGCTTTTACTGTCCTTTTACATTATTTACCTTATAAATGGTAACAATATTAATAAAAAAAAGTTCTGAGCTACCCTTATTTTGCTTCAAAGTTCTTTATTTGAAATTTAAGTTTTTTTCCTGAAATTTCCCTCTTAAAATGAAGGTGCGTGTTATACGCCTGTGCGTGTTATACGCCGATAAATATGGTAAGAATTTAGTTTTTCCATCTCCACTTCCTCTTGATTATACAAGTTTTCAAAGTATTCTAATGTTATCTTTCTAATTTCTTCTTCACTATTTTGTAGATCGCCCACCTCATCCTGCAATTGGTAAATTATCCTGCTTTCTCTTTCTTTTTTAAGTTTATATGCCAGCCACCTCCCTGGTTTATTTGCATTTTCAAATTGATAGTTTCATATATTTAATCTTTTTGATATGATCTATTTGTTCAATTAGATTTAGTTCATGTTTAACTGATATCAATTCTTCTTTAATCTGGGGATCATCTAAGTTTAATTGAAATTTATTTTCTAGATATTCTAATTTTTTCAGTAGTATATCCTGCTGTTGCTTTTTCCTCCTATTCCTCATCAATGTTTATGCTATTGTTTTTCCTCTTGTAAATGCCTTTAATGTATCCCATAAATTCTGTAATGATGTGTGGTGTTTTTTATTTACATCTAGGAATAAGATAAGTTATTTTTCTATTTTCTCTAAATATTCCTTTTCCTGTAGTATTTAGTGTCCATCTTCTAGGTTTCCTTTTTTGGCCTTTCGAAGTCATTCTCAGGGGGTTATGATCTGCCCAATCATTAGGGAGAATCTCTATATTTTCAATTTATTTAATTATTTCTTTATTTGACCATATCATATCTATTCTTGAAAAGGAATCGTGTGGATTGGAATAGAAAGCATTTTTTTTCCTTTGGGGTTTAATAACTTCCATATATCATTTAGATTCAATTCTTCAGCCATATTAAAAAAGGTTTTTGGCTCTTTTTTGTTTTTTTATTACAAATATAATCATTTCTTATATCTATTATTCCATTATAGTCACCCACTATGCATATATTTGAATAGTCCACCTCAATAATCATATCATGCAGGTTCCTATAAAATTCTTTCTGTTATTTATTGGGAGTGTAAATATTAATTAATAACATCCTAGTTTCTCCTCTTATCACTTCAATCATAAGTACTCTTCCTTTAGGATCCTCATAAATTAATTATTATCTCTTTTCTAACATATATCACTACCCTTCTCTTTCTTTTTTCTGATAATGCTGCAAACAAGTTCCCTAATTTATTGTATTCCAGATATTTCTTGTCTTGCTTTCTAATATGTATTTTCTATGTGGATTTAAACATGCTACTTTGTTGTCTTGGGATTTGTGGATTAGAGAGAGACATCTGCTGGTGGAAAGAAAGCACTACAACAATTGCTTTGAAAATTAAAGGACTAGAGGATTTTGACTACCATGAGAAATTTTAAGTATTTGTTTACTTTTTTAACCAGCTGGGTCTTGACTTTGAAAAGAGGTGAAAAAGAACAAAGTCTTAAAGTGAAATGGACTAGATAAATATTTGAACTGGATAATACTTGGAAATAAAAAAAAAGAGAGACTACATGGACTTGAATCTTAATTAAACATAAAGTAAAAATTTTTTGAATTGACAATATGGAGCACTGGGAATACAAGAAACGAATAGAGATGTTTAAAAATGTGCGTGAAACATTTAAGGGTAATAAAGAAGCAGAAGCCTGGTTAGAATACACAAAAAAGGAAAAAGAGAATAAAAATGAGAAGCAAGAATACAGTGTTGAAGTGAAAATAAATGAAGATAAAAAGATAGATAATTACACTGGGATTGACAGTAGCAAAAAAAAAATGGATGGGGGGAATAGCTCCCCCCCCCCAAAAGAAGGGAAGAGATGGATATGGGAAAAGACTGAGTAAAAACAGAGGGAGAATTATGAGGGTAACAGTTTTAATAATTAGACAAAGGATTCCGGGAAAAAGATACAATAAATAGGAGGAGGAGGAGGAGGAGGAGGAGGAGGAGGAGGAGGAGGAGGAGAAGGAGGAGGAGAAGAAGATGATGATAATGATAATGATGATGATGATGATGATGATGATAAGAGAATGGGATAAAGGAAAAAATATTAAGAAGTAGAATCTTGGACAGACCAAAAGAAAATGGTTAAAAGGGGAAGAATAATGGAGAGAAGAAAATGAAATAAAGCATTTATTAGTTGAATTAAGGGAATTGTGTTAATAGTAGAAATTGTACATAAGAAGTAAACAAGATGAAGTATATTGTTAATTGTAAAATGGATCAGCAGATGTAATATGAAATGTAATTTGGTTTAACTATTGAAATAACTGAAATTAATATATAAAATTGAAATGTTAGTAAATGATGAAATAAAACAAATGATGTGAGAATAAGAAATTAGGAAGTAAGGAAAATAAGAGGTGGAAGGCTAACTAAGTTAAAGGTTTCAATGTAAAAATGGAATAAGATGAAATATATTGTTAACAATCAAAAAGGTGATTGGGATTGTGAGAAACATATTTAATAAATGGAGAAAAAAATGGGGTTGCCTAGATATCATTTTGGAAAATATTGAATTGAAAATGAATACAACAATGGAGAGAGAATGGAAAGAGGAGTAGAGGGATAGATGGAAGGGAGAAGAGAGGAAGGAGAGAGAGGAATAGAAGAAAGGGAAAAGGAGGGGAAGAAAGGGAAGGGAAATAAGAGTAGGCGAGAAGGTTAGGAAGGGAGGAAGGGAGGAGTGGGGGAAAGTAAGGGGAAGTAGAGAAGGGAAAGGAGGAAAGAAGAAAGTAGAAAAGGATAGAAGAAGGAAGGGAAGGGAAAGAGAGGAGAAGGAGAAGAAGGAACGTTGTAAAATAAGAGAGATGGAATGGTAGAAGGGCAACCCTGAGTATACTCAAACTTATTAGGATGAAGAATGAACTAATATGAAAGTTAAAAGATAATATATATGATTATATATGTGGACTAATGGCTGGGTGGCGGTGGGGTTGGAGCAGGGCTGGGATTGCCAGCCACCCAGAGGGGGAGGGTGGGAGCAGTGATTCCGGTTGCGATGGGGAATGGCGGCAGATGGATGAACTGAGGGCTGTATCGAAATCTGGGAGCTCGCCCTTGCTACCTTCGAGCGGTGACATGCTCCAACCCTCTCGGTTCCACCTGACCTACTGGGAGTTTGAGAGAGGGGGGCACTGGGCTCACGTTGGTCTATTTTAATGCCAGGTCTGTGGTCAACAGAGCTCCCCTCATTCGGGATTTGATTGAGGAGGAAAACACAGACCTGACTTGCATCATGGTTGGGTCCAGAGGGAGGTGTCTCTCTGACAGAACTTTGCCTGCTAGGCTTCCGGGTGCTATACCAGCCTAGGGCCCAGGGTAGGGGCGGGGGGGTGGCGGTTGTTATTAGGGAGACCCTTAGTTCGCAGGAGGTCACTGCTACTAAGATAGATGGATGTGAGACCCTCCTCATGAAGTGGGGCCTGCATGGGCAGTTGGGCTTGTTGATTGCGTACCTGTCTCCCAGCTGAGTAGCAACAGCCCTGCCTGGGATACTCGATGCCCTATTGGGGCTGGGGATGGAGTTTCCCAGACTTATTGTGCTGGGGGACTTCAATCTGCTGTCCCTGGGTGGGGCGTCGGGGGTGGCTCAGGAGTTCATGGCTTCCATGGCAGCCATGGACTGACTCAGATTTTTCAGGGCCTGACACATGAGGGGGGCCACACTCCCGATCTTGTTTTTGTCTCGGAGCAGTGGCGGGTGGAGCTTGATGGGTGATTATCTGCTATTTATCCCCTGTCATGGACCAATCACTATCTCCTTTGGCTGGGCTTCTAGTATGCCACCCCTCCCCGCTGGGACGCAGGACCAACCACCTGGTTTCACCCCAGGCCACAGAGAGGTTCCAGACAGAGCTTGGGATGATGCCTCTCTCTCTCTCCCATGCCCCGGTCACGGCCCTGGTGGATGCCTGGGATGAGGCTGCCACCGGGGCCCTTGATCGGGTTGTTCCTTTGCGGCCTCTGACACGACGCAGGTCCCAGTTAGCCCCTTGGTTTACCGGGGAGCTCCGGGAGATGAAGAGATGTAGGAGGGGCCTAGAGAGCTGTTGGAGAGTCAGTCGTTCCGAATCTGGTCATTCTCAGTTAAGGTCGTTCACACGGGCCTATTTGGTGGAGTTGGCAATGGTGAAGCATTGCTACTTCTCTGATATCATAGAGTCCGCAGAGAATTGCCCAGCTGCCCTGATCAGGGTGTCCCGCTCCCTCTTGAATCAGAGGGTGAGGGAAGACCCTTTGCGAGGGCGAGCCGAGGAGTTTAGCCAGCATCTGCTGGACAAGTTCACTCAGATTCAGGACGGCTTGGACTCTGACTGGACAGAGTCAGACGGGGAGGAGGTGGTTGGTTTTGTTCTTTGGGAAGAGTTCGATCCTGTTACCCAAGAGGAAGTGGACAGGATCATGGGGAAGCTGAGTGCGGCCACATGTGTATTGGACCCGTGCCCCTCCTGGCTGGTTTATTCAGCCCGGGAGGGGACACGAGGCTGGATCCAGGCAGTGATAACTGCCTCCTTGGAGGAGGGAAGCTTTCCTGCTGCCTTGAAGGAGGCAGTGGTGAGGCCCCTCATCAAAAAACCTGCCTTGGATCCGGTGTTTTAAGTAATTTCCGTCCAGTCTCCAACCTTCGCTTTCTTGCGAAGGTTGTTGAGAGCGTGGTGGCACGTCAGCTCCCAATGGCCCTGGATGAAGCGGAGTACCTCAATCTGTACCAATCGGGTTTCAGGCCCGGATACAGCATGGAGATGGCATTGGTCGTGCTGGTGGATGATCTCTGGAGGGCTCGGGACAGAGGTTATTCCTCTGTTCTGGTCCTATTAGATCTTTCTGCAGCTTTTGATACCATCGACCATGGTATCTTGCTGTGGCACCTCAAGGGGTTGGGAGTGGGAGGCACTGTTTTACAGTGGTTCTCCTCTTACTTCTCGGGTCAGACACAAGCGGTGTTGGCAGGGGGGCAGAGATTGACCACAAGGCCCCTCACTTGTGGGGTGCCTCAAGGGTCGGTTCTCTTGCCCCTTCTGTTCAATATTTATATGAAACTGCTGGTGGAGATCATCCGTAGTTTCGGGGTGAGGTACCATCAGTACACTGATGATACCCAGCTTTTTATATCCACCCCGAACCAGCCCAGTGATGCCCTCGATGTGATGTCCTGGTGCCTGGAAGAGGTATGGGTCTGGATGGGGAGGAACAGGCTTCGGCTCAACCCTGCCAAGACTGAGTGGCTGTGGATACTGGCATCTCGATCCGAAGGAGAGGTTCCATTGTTGGCTATAGTGGGTGAAGTTTTACCCCCTGTAGACAGAGCACACAACTTGGGTGTCCTCCTGGATTCACGGTTGAGTTTAGATGATCATATAACAACCGTGACCAGGGAGGCGTATGCCCAGATTTGTCTGGTGCGTCAGTTGCACCCCTATTTGGACCGAGATGCTCTATGCACAGTTACACATGTGCTAGTCACCTCCCGTCTTGACTACTGTAATGCTGTTTACCTGAGGCTACCCTTGAGGACCACTGAGAGGCTTCAGCTGGTGCAGAATGCGACCGCGCAGGTTGTGTTGGGAGGGTCCTGATACTCCCATGTTACACCTCTCCTGCGCAACTTGCATTGGTTACCAGTTGCCCTCCAAGTGAGATTCAAGGTGATGGTGATGACCTATAAAGCCCTACATGGCCTAGGCCCAGGATATTTGTCGGACCAACTGCAGCCAGCAACAGCTTCCCATCGCCCAGTATGTTCTCTCAGGGAGGGCCTTCTCTGGGTGCCGTCAGCTAGGCAATGCTGGCTGGTAGCCCCCAGGGGCAGAGCTTTCTCTGTGGGTGCACCCACTCCTTGGAATCAACTCCCCCGGGGGCTTCGGTTGGCTCCTGACCTTCGCACCTTCCACCGCGAATTAAAAACATGGCTGTTTACATCGCCCAACCTGGACTGAGGGGGTTTGATTATTTTAATGGGTTTTAATATATGTTTTAAATTATATATTTATATATTTATGTATTTTCTGTATGTATTTTTTGTTTTATTTGTTTTATTTTTGTTTGTTGTGAGCCGCCCTGAGTCTACGGAGATAGGGCAGCATACAAATTGCATAAAATAAATATAAATAAATTAATTAATTAACAATGGATAAGATAAGATGAAATTAGGATTTGAGGGCAGATGGTGATACTGTTTATATAGTAAGTGTAGAAGTATTAAGACAAGATAAAAAAGTAGGGAAAAAGAATACTTTGGCGAAATTGAAATTATGTAAAGTGTATTTGGATATCATAAATTATATAAGATATGATTTGGTCAATACTCTGTTCATAAAATATGTGTGTGAAAGAAAAAACCAATAAAATTTGTTTCAAAAAAAAGAGAGAGAAAAATCAAGGAAACATTCAGTCCACTAAAGAGAGAAGGTGGCAAGGAAGTAACAGGCAACAGAGAGAAAGCAGAGCTCATTAACTCATTCTTTGCATCGGTCTTCACACAAAAAGAAATTATAACTATCCAAAACAACTGTAAAAGACAGACTAGAAATAAAAGTTAAAATAAGCAGAAAAACAAAAAACAGTAAGAGAACACCTGTCTGATCTTGATGAATACAGATCATTGGGACCTGATGGATTACATCCCAGAGTTCTAAAAAAGCTGGCAGATGTCATCTCAGAACCATTGCACCACATCTTTCAAAAATCCTGGAACACTGGGGAATTACCAGAGGACTGGAAAAGAGCTGATGTGGTTCCCATCTTCAAAAAAAGGGGAAAAAAATAGACCCAGGAAAATATAGACCAATCAACCTAACATCAATAGCTGGGAAGATACTGGAAAAGATAATAAAAAAACAGATCCGCCAACATCTAGAAACGAGTAAAGAAATAACTAGTAGCCAACATGGGTTTGTTAAAAACAGACCATGCCAAACCAATCTTATTTCATTTTTCAACATAGTGACTAAATTAGTAGACCAGTGAAATACTGTGGACATAATATACTTAGACTTCAGCAAGGCATTCGACAAAGTAGACCACAACCTACTTCTTGGTAAACTAGAAAAAAGAGGGATCACCATCAGATGGATTCACAACTGGCTGACAAACTGTGCTCAATGAGTAGTACTTAATGGGACTACATCTACATGGAGAGAAGTAAGCAGTGGGGTACCACAAGGCCCAGTACTCTTCAATATCTTCATAAACAACTTAGATGAGGGAATAGAAGGGGAACTTACCAAATTTGCAGATGATACTAAGCTGGCAGGAATAGCTAATGCCCTAGAAGATAGGCTCAAGATCCAGATGGATCTTGACAGACTTGAACACTGGGCCCTATCTAACAAAATGAAATTCAATGTAGAGAAAAGTAAAGTCCTACACTTAGGTAAGAAAAACCAAAAGTATACATATAGACTTGGTGAAACCAGGCTTAATAGCAGTGACCATGAGAGGGATCTTAGTGGACAACCAGCTAAATATGAGCTAGTAGTGTGCAGCGGCAGC
The DNA here is from genome assembly GCA_012654045.1 of Ptyas mucosa. Lineage (NCBI taxonomy): Eukaryota > Metazoa > Chordata > Lepidosauria > Squamata > Colubridae > Ptyas > Ptyas mucosa. The sequence goes on along the minus strand of WNWU01013597.1, from coordinate 2,475,786 downwards.
CAAAAAAGCCAATGCAATTTAGGATTGCATTAACAGAGGAATACAATCAAGATCAAGTGAGGTACTAATACCACTCTATAAAGCCTTAGTAAGACCATACCTAGAGTATTTCATCCAGTTTTGGTCACCCTAATAAAAATGGTGTTGAGACTCTAGAAAAAGTGCAGAGGAGACCAACCAGGATTATTAGGGGACTGGAGACTAAAACATATGAAGAATGGTTACAGGAACTGGGCATGGCTAGTCTAGTGAAGAGATGGACCAGGGGAAACATGATAGCAGTGTTCCAATATTTGAGGGGCTGCCACTAAGAGGAGGGGGTCAAGCTGTTTTCCAAAGCACCTGAAGGCCAGACAAGGAATAATGGATGGAAATTGACCAAGGAGAGATTCAACCTAGAAATAAGAAGGAACTTTCTGACAATGAGAACAATCAACCAATAGAACAGCTGGCCTTCAGAAGTTGTGGGACCTTCATCACTTGAGACTTTCAAGAAGAGATTGGACTGCCATTTGTCATAAATGGTGTAGGGTCTCCTGCTTGAGTAGGGGGTTGGACTAGATGACCTACAAGGTCACTTCCAAATGTTAATCTCTTAATCTGTTAAACTTTTGAACAGTTTCTTCATGGCATTGTGAGTTTATTTTAACATTGATACTGATTCTTCATTAGATGTGTAGGATTTCTTTCTTTCTGTAAACATGTTCTGTCAATATCTCTATTCTTTCCACAAATTATACTTCCACTAGTGTGAGATATAGATTTGGTATTGTCCTTAATAATTGTGCTATGTTTGGACCAGTGGTGAAATCTAAAAATTTTCCCTACCGGTTCTGTGGGTGTTGTTGGTGGGGGTGTTCCTGTGACTGAGTGGGTGTGGCCAACTCAACATCACTCACAGCCATGTCCACTCAGTCACATGACCCCCCCAAGCCACTCCCACAGAACCTGGTAGGAAATTTTCTATTCTGCTATTTTCCCCTGTCCCGAGATGCCTGCAGCCGCAGCCTCTTTTTTTCAGTACGCTGGGAGGTGCTTCTTGTGCCGAAAGATGCAGTGGCTGCAGGCTTCTTGTAGTGAAAGTTACTGAAGCTGCTCCCCTTCTTAAACATGCAGCCACCATCGCTGCCCTGTTCCATGCGCCGGCTGAGCATGCGCACACTGTTGCCTGCTGCCACTGATTAATGACGAATGAATAAATAAATGGTGTGCGTATGTGCAGCCAGTGCATGGAACAAGGCAGCGATGGTGGCTGCATGTTTAAGAAGGGGAGAAGCTTCGGTAACTTTTGCTACAAGAAGCCTGCAGCCGTTGCATCTTTCAGCACAAGAAGCGCCTCCAGGCGCACCGAAAAAAAGAGGTTGAGGCTGCAGGCATCTCATGACAAGGGGGGCAAGATGTGGACTGGTGGGGAGCCCAGTGGTGACCGCTCAGCCCTGACTTGCCTTCCCTGGCAGGCAGCCACGGGAGAAAGGTAAGGATGTGTCATGTGTCAAAGGGAGAGAGGGCAGCGGGTGGCAAGTGGGCAGTGGCTCTGGATCAAGGCTGGAGCCAGGGAATGATGTATTCCCTGACCTGGTTGAGGTGGACGGCTAGTGGCAGCAGCACTAGGGCAAGGCCAGAGCCAGGGAATGATGCATTCCCTGACCGGGTCGAGGAGGGTGGCAAGCAGGTGGTGGCTCTGGGTCCTCGGGGAATCAGATGTCCCTGGGCCCTGGCCCCCGACCCAAGGTGAAGGGTGAGTGGGCAGCATGTATTGCTTACTTTGGTGAGCTGAGCAGGTGAGGCAATTGGTGAGGTGAGTAACTGGCCATGTGGCAAAGGGAACTTATATAGGGCGGGAGTGGGTGGTTGAGCCAAGCAGCCAGAAGCCCCGAGTGGCCAGAAGCCCCGAGTGAGCTGGAAGATGTGAGCGGGCGACCGGGCAACCAGGCGACCGGGCAGGCATGGGCGGGGCCACCAGAAATGATAGATTATTGCTATTTAGTGGAATGTCCTTAAACATCTTTGCCAAACTTGTCGGTGAAAAATGTCATCTATAAAACATTTTATAAATATTTTCTTTATATGCAGTTGACATCGTTAATTTATAATTCCTGTCCCACAGTTTCTGCCATTTATCTAACTCTATTGTTTATTTTTGTTTATTTTGTTTATTTTTATTTATTTTATTTGTCAAGCATATATAAGATAACAGATAAAAGTATAAACATGATTATGAATACATGAAATGGATACGAATAAAAAGGGACATTAGGACAGGGACGGTAGGCACATTAGCACTTCCAGCTTCTCCCATAGTTTAGTCCTGGTAACCATAACAAAGGCTGCCTTGAGATCTATAAAACCAGCATATAATTTTATTTATTTATTTATTTATTTTATTGAAAAAGTTTTAAAAGTTTTACATACATTTTCTCCCCCCTCCCCAACCACCCCCCGACTTCCCAGAGCAAATACAAGATAAAATACAGCTCAAATTCTCTAAATTAAACTCCATTTCACACTTATCATAATCATAATCATTAAACAAGTAGATAAAAGGAAAGCAAGTCTTCTTTCTTCTTATTCCATCTAATTCAACAGAATTAATCTCCATTTATAATTACAGCAGTTAATAAAACAATTAAGTATTACCTAATCAAACCTATCATTACTCAATATAGCTAATTAATACTTAACAAATTATTAAGTCTATACAATTTAACAAGATATTTTATAACTTCTTTCATTTAAAACAAAGAAAAAAACCCAACAACAACAACAACAACAAAAAAGAAACCCTCATTCAAAAAATCCCAAATTTAAAATAAAATACTATATAAAGTCTTCCGTCCTCCACTTTTAAACCATCAAGGTCCAATTACAGTTAAAACACTTAATAAAAAAAAATAATAAATTTTTTAATTCAAAAAAAATATAACCATCAAACCTCTTATTAATTTATCAATACAGATAAAACGTCATTTAATAAGTATATCAAACATTTAAATTCTTCCTACTAGATTAAACCAGTTGCTAATCTTCTTGTCTTCACATCTTCCAACAGCATATAGAATATCTTCATTTGCGTCTACCCACCTAAATAAAAAATTGCTTCTTTATAAAAAAAAAAAAAACCCCGAGTGACTTTATAATTATATTTGAAATAGTATCCATCAAATCCAGTCAAAAATTAGATTAGTAAATTCATCAGACGTATTAGGGAAACCACCAGATCACCTGCAATTGCTCTAGGTCCATAGTCCTTTTGCCTTATATTTATTACCATCAAACAGGAAACTCCAATTTACTATATTCAATAAAACTTCTGCGATTACAATTAGATCCAGATTTATTACAGTCCTTAATAAAATATTCCAAATCATTCAAGTCAGGGCATATTTCACAGCCCAACACACCAGTATTGCTGTGATCTGTTTATTCTTCTCAAAATATTCCAATACAGCTATAAATTGCCTCCTCATCGTCGCTCATCACTTAGTTAACTGGCATTAAACTGCTGTCTGCTTCCCCCCCCCCCTCAAAATTCAAAATCTTTAAACAGTTAAACAATACTTTTTAAGGACCATCATCTCATCAAGCAGGGTTATTTTCCATTTCTCCAGTCTTTCTTCTTTTCCTTTTTACGAACTTTCTTCTTAACTTTGATCCCTCTGCCTTTTTTAACTCCAGTAAAATTTTGCGGTTTTTGGGATTGCATATTATAAAATTTTTGCAGAAATGTAGCTTCTTCTGGAAACAGCTCTTTAAATGCAGATTGAGTTTTATAAAAAAAAATTTGTGTAACCAAAATTTCCAAGATTTCTTGCTCCTTATTCTGCTCAGCATTCATCTCTCTCTCCTCAGTAAAATCTGCTATGATCGGTTGTTGTTTTTTTCCCATCTCCCAACTCTTCATTCAATCCCCCACTGCTAGATTGCAACTCAGTATTTCCATGTATTTCATTGTTTCCAGCTTGAGAAGCTTGAAATATAGTATCAATTCTTTTCAATAAAGCAGAGGTAATTGAACTCAAAGCTTCCTCAAAATCAGACCATTGAGGGTTAATTAACCCTCCTTTGCTTTGTTTGCTTTCAAAAAGACCAGCCATCTTGCCCCCCTTCTTCCTTCCCTTCCAGAAGGACAGGAAAAAAAGGGGGAAAAAAAGAGTTTCAAGAAGAAAAAAAAAAGACCCTTTACAATTTGTAATTTGTATTGCTGCTTGAATTATTATTATTACATCCTTTCTTATTTCATCCACTTTTCAAAAAGGAGTTTTACATTTCAAACAGGGGCTTGTCAACAATTACTTTTAACTTTCACTTCTTCATGCCCCGTTGAAACTCAAACGCCATCTTGCTTTCACTTTCCACTTAGGGAAAATCTTTTAAAGAAAGTAAGTCCCTGGAGTTAAAAAAAAAAAGAAAAAAAATACTTGCTGTTTCATTCGTGCAACTTGTGCTCCGCCAGCTTGATTCAAGAAGTATTTGTTTAAAATTGGTTGCTGGGATGGTAACAACATCTAGCTCTGCAAAGCAGAGACATCCAGGGTCCGGAGTACTGACAGGCTTAACGGGGAGCTCTCATCTTTGAGCGCCAGATTATGGGTAAAATCTGGCACTCTCAGGGAGCTCTACCCCACCCGTCTACTCACTTTCCCCCCTCATACCAGGGGGAAAGTTTTCAAACTGCAAGACAGCCGATAGTCGCTGTTCTTGCGGTTCTACGAAGCCCTGGGCTGGCGCTTCAAAAAGAAGCGTCCTGCGATGTCGCAGTCCCACCGGAAGTGATAATTTTATTTATTTATTTATTTCATCAAGCATGTAATAGATAACAGATATAAGTATAAATATATTGTAGCAGATAATTTTATGTACTAGGCTTAGGTCAGATCAAAGGCGGCATAGTTCTAAATTGTCTAATCCCCAAATTTGAAGTCTGGTGGCATAAGATATTCTATTGCGAGCAAAGGAGTGGAGGACTCTTCTCGTGAAATATCTCTGAACTCTCTCAATTGTATTAATATCCGATATGCAGTGTGGGTTCCAGACAGATGAGCTGTATTTGAGAATTGGTCTAGCAAAGGTTTTGTATGCTTTAGTTAGTAGTACAATATTACCAGAGAAGAAGCTACGTAAGATCAACTCTCAACGCCTTTTTGGCAATGTTGTTACAGTGGGCTCTGGCACTTAGATCTTTAGAGATGAGTACTCCAAGATCTTTGACAGAGTGAGGGTAGTCTACAAGGTCATGTCCATCTACCTTGTATTTTATGTTCTGATTTTTTTTGCCAATGTGTAAGACAGAGCATTTGTTGGTTGAGATTTGAAGTTGCCACTTGTTTGACCAATCTGACACATAGTCAAGGTTTTTTTAAAGGGTAGCAACATTGTCGGTGGTGTTGAATAGTTTTACATCATTAGTGAAGAGAATGCAGTTGCTTTTAATATGATTGCAAAGGTCATTTATGTAAAGTATACAGAGTGTTGGTTCTAAAACATTGTCTTGGGGAATGTTGTGGTCCACCAGCAGCCTGCGGAGCTGGTAGCAGAGTTGGACAGTAAGGAGGCTGGGGAGGACCATGGGTCAGTTCTGGAGTCTGGGGAAGGCTCGGATGAGGGCTCTGCATTGGAGGCAGAGAAAGGGCCATCTGGGAGGTACATGCTGCCTCCGGAGCCTCCAGAGTCAGACTTCAGCGAGGCAGAGGAACAGGAGCCTGTTCCCAGTGCGCGCATGTGCAGAGCTGCTAGAAGGTAAGAACAGCTAAAACAAAAGGGATGACTCGGGAGTAGGGCTGGGAGATGATTGGCCCCTCCTATAAGACTTAAAATAGGAGCAAAGGCACATGGGCCTTTGCAGGAAGCAATGTTTGTTCATTTGGTTCAGCTTAAAGCATGAAGCTATGTTTGATTCTGGACTCCATGTGGTTTTGCCAATTAGGTCTTTGGCAGCGTGTCAAGGGAGATAAATATGGGTGATTATCCCGAAGGACTTCTCCTGAAGGACTCTTTATAACTAATTGGGACTCATTTGTGAATGAACAGAATTCACAGCTTTTGCAATAAAAGCGGTTTTCGGGACTATTTGTGTGATTTAATGACTCAGGAAGCCTAGGTCAGAACAGGGAACACTACTGTTAACAGTTACAGGATTTGATAGAGCGCTTCCTATTTTGACCACTTGTTGCCTGTTCGACAGGAAGGCAGTTATTCATTTATGCAGGAATCCAGAAATGCCATAAGATTTTAGTTTTAGAAATAGTTTGTTGTGTACTACTGAATCAAAGGCTTTACAGAAGTCTATGCAAATTACATCTATTGCTTTGCCCTGATCGAGATGTGTAGTCCATATGTTTTTGCAGTGTAATAGTTGCAGATTACAGGATAATTTTTTTCTGAAACCAAATTGTTTGCTGGAGAGTCTCTAGGGGAAGGGTAATGGATTGGTTAATGATTGCTTCCATGACTTTGCAGGTGATGCAACATAAAAATATTGGTCTGTAATTTTCAACTAGGCTGGGGTCTCCCTTTTTGAAGATAGGGATGAAGCTAGCTAGTGACCATTGGTTGGGCAAAGAGCTGGTCCTGAAAGATTTTTCAAAGATTATGCTAAGAGGTTCGGCTATTGCAGTGGAAAGCTTTTTTAAGAAGTAGGCACATAGTCCATCAGGTCCAATAGATAGAGATGGTTTTAGACTGTGTAGTGCCTTTTCAACATTGTCTTCTGTAAAATCAATATGTATTAGATCATTGTAATCATTGTAATTATTTGTGGTACAACTGGGAAATATTGGGTATGTGCTGTTGCTGTTAACAAAGACTGAGCCAAAGAATGTGTTAAAGAGGTTGGCTTTGACAGTTTCATCATTACAGTCTTTATCATTTGGTCCTTTTAGGGTGAGATGGATCTCAAGTCTTTAAGTTTGTTGTTTACAAAATTATAGAAGGCACAGGTGGATTATGTGCACAGAAGGTTTTCCTCTTATTTGATGTGATAATTGGTGCATTCAGTCTTTATTTGGTGGCATAAGTTTTTGTAGTGGCTTTTAAAGTTAGCTACATAATTTATTTTGTTTTTTCGCCAAAAAGATTTTTGGGGGGATTGGAGCTTCCTTATTGTTATGGGTAAGTTGTTTTTTCTGGTTTTGGCGGGTTATTAGTGGTATGTATAGTTTGATGATTCTGTTGACTTCGAACAAAAATAATGGTCTTCAGCAGTATTACAGCCAGTGAATAGAACTTACCAATGAAGAGATGAGAATTCATTGCCTATGAGATCATAGTTGGCTTTGTTAAAGTTATAACTGGGGATCCCATCATTATGATGATTTTTGTGAGGACGTATGTTGAGACAAAAGTCAATCATGCTGTGGTCACTATTGGAAAAGGGTTCTTTTATTTGTGGTCCATAAATTGAATTTAAACTGTTGCAGAAGATGAGATCTAGGCAGTTGTTGAGTCTAGTGTTGTTAATTACTAGTTGGTCAAGTCCCAGATTAGTTACAGCATTGCACAGAGTTGCATGTATGGGCTCAGTTGTATATTCGTTTAGGGTCATTAAGAGATAGATTGCGGTCACCATGAAAGATAAGAGGGTGTGGGCAGGAGGCTGCCCATGTTGGTAGTGAAGTTAACTTGTTTGCATGTTTGATGTCATAATCTGGGGCTCTGCAACACAGTAAGAATTGAAATGTGGTATTTAAGGACAGCTCGCAGACTATGGTCTCAGGAAGAGCAAGCTTCTGTGTAACTTGAATATTTTTTAGATGTAGGAACTTTTTATAGAAGATAGCAACACCAACTCCTCTACAGATTTCATGGTCTGACCGGTAAACATGATAGTCTCTTACTGTGGTAATGGAGTCAGGGAAGGAAATATTCAACCAAGTTTCACAGACAAATATAATGTCAAATATAGCCATATTTAGTAAGAGGAGGAATTCAGATATTTTATTTATGAAGCTTCTTGTATTAAGTAGCTTACATTTAAGGTCAGTAGCAGTTGGTATTGAGGAAATTAGAGGTATGCGTGCCTTGTTTTGGATGATGGGGAGTTGGATGATGGAGGGTTGGATGTTAGGATATGGGTTGTGGGTAGCGGTGAAATGTAAAATTTGTTACTACCACTTCTGTGGGCATGGCTTGGTGGTGGTGGTGGTGGGGTAATATGACTGAGTGGGCGTGGCCAACATTTTTTTCTACAATCTCTTCGGCTGAAGAGGTTGCAGGAAAAAATGCTTCTAAAGCCTTTGATGATCCCAACTGACTTGCCTAATCGGCAGAGGCTTTCTTTTTTTAAAAAAAACCTCTGACGATCCCAGCTGACTTGCCTGATAGGCAGAGGCTTTTTTTCCTTTTAAAAACATTTTTTCTATAACCTCTTCGGCCAAAAAGGTTGTAGAAATTTTTTTTAAAAAAGCCAATGATGATCCCAGCTGAGCCGCACAATCATCAGAGGCTTTTTTTTTTTTTACTTTTAAAAGCATTTTTTCAGCCAAAGTGGTTGTAGAAAAAATGCTTTTAAAAATAAAAAAAAGCCTCTGATTATTACGCAGCTCAGCTGGGCAATGGGGGAGGGGGCAGGGATTTTTGCTACTGGTTCTCCGAATCACCCACCTCCGTCGCTACCAGATCGGGCAATCCGGTCCAAACTGGGAGCATTTCACCCCTGGTTGCGGGACTTACTTTTTTTTTTAATTAAAAAGTTTTACACAACAAAATTTCCCCCCCAGTATTCCCCTCACCCTTTCCCCTCAACACCCCCAGCACCCCTTCCTGTCCTCCCCCCCAACTTCCCAGAGCAAAATACAGGGTATTTCAAATAACAATCATAAGCTAAATTTACCTAACTATCTTTAAGCTAACAAATCCCCCCCTAGAACCTTAACTCCGCTATAGGTAGCATAATACTTCTACAATTAACATTCACTCATAAGCTATTTGGAATTTTCTTGTCTGGTACTTGTTCTGAATATAATCAATCCATCTTCTCCATTTCAATATATATCTCTCTTGCGTATAGTTCTTCAAATATGCTGAAATTTTTGCCATTTCCACCAAGTTCGTTACTTTCAGTATCCAATCTTCAATAGTAGGCAAAGAGTCCTTCTTCCAATGTTGCGCAACCAACAGCCTAGCTGTCGATATTAAGTTTAAAATCAATTTAGTCTCTAATGATGTACAATCCATTGTTATACCCAATAAAAACAGTTGCAGGGTAAATTTCAGCTTTCTTTTCAAAATATTCTGCATCACCCACCAAATTTTTATCCAAAATGCTTTGATCTTCTTACAAGTCCACCATATATGGTAATAAGTTGCGTCGTCACAATCACATCTCCAATATTTAGCTTGCACATTTGGGTACATACATGATAATTTTTTAGGATCTAAATGCCATCTATAAAACATTTTGTAAACATTTTCTCTTAAATTTTCTGCTTGCGTGAATTTAACATTTCTAACCCAGATCTTTTCCCAAGTTTCTATCATCACTGGTTCCTGAAAATTTTATGCCCATTTTATCATACAGTCCTTAACCGATTCCGTTTCCGAATCTATTTCCAATAATCCATTGTACAACCTTTTAATGTGCATTTGACTTTGATCTCTAATCTGTTTTACCAAATTTTCCTCATTTTGCATAACACCAATTTTTTGATCTTCCCGCCATCTAGCTTGAAGCTGACCATACTGGAACCAAGTATAGTTTATCCCTTCTTCCTTCAGTACATTTAAAGATTTCAGTTGCAATTTACCCCTTTCCATAAAAAGAAGCTCTTTATAGGTAATCACCTCCTGTTTTTGTTCTATACTTATATTTTCTATTGCATGTCTGGGATTTGCCCATATAGGTATTTTATAATTTAACTTATATTGATACTTTTTCCACACCCTCAACAAAGCATTTCTAAGTATATGACCTTTAAACACCTTATCCACTTTTTTTTCATATAACAAATAGGCATGCCATCCATATAACAAATCATAACCTTCTATATTTAGAATTCTCTCTTCAGTTAGATTAAGCCAATCACTAATTTGTTATAAAACCGCTGCTTCATAATACAATCTTAAGTTAGGCATTTTAAGTCCTCCTCTCTCACGTACATCCTGTATAATTTTCATTTTTATTCTTGGTTTTTTACCATCCCAAATAAAGGTATTAATCCCTTTCTGCCATTCCCTCAAATTTCCATCTTTCTTAAGCACTGATATCATTTGAAACAGAAATAAAAACCTTGGTAACACATTCATTTTTATTACTGCTATCCTTCCCAGTAAAGATAATTGTAGCTTTTTCCAGGTTTCCATTTCTTTCTGAACTTTTTGCCAAAGAACTTCATAGTTGTTTTTAAATAATTTTGTATTTGAAGCTGCAATATATACTCCTAAGTATTTAACCTTTTTAACTATTTCAAATCCTGTTATTCTTCCTAAATCTTCTTGAAAAAGATTGATGTCTATCAGAGAAAAAAGTAAAATCTCTTTCATCAGCATTCCGTACTCTCCAGATATCTCTCAGTTCCATATCTTCCATCATGTCAAAAAAAGATTTGGGTAATTTTGCGCATGTTGAAATCTTTGACAAACTTTTTTTTATCTTTCTGTGAATCTATTACTCCATTCTAATCACCCATCAAAATAAGAAATTTATAGTCCCATTGTATTATTTTGGTATGCAAAAATTTATAGAATTTGTCCTGTTGCTGATTTGGTGCATATATTCCAATTAGAAGCATTTTTCCATTCTGAATTAATAGTTCAATTGCAATATATCTGCCTTGAACATCTGCCTCAATTAAATTAGCTGGTATTCCCTTCTTTACATATATAACTAAACCATTTTTCTTCTCTGATGTCGATGCCACAAAGTGTGTACCTAATCTTGAATTTATCAAATATTTTTGATCTGACAGTCTAATATGTGTTTCTTGCAGACAAATAACATCATTCTTAAATTGTTTCAAGTAATGAAATATTTTCTTTCTTTTTTGTGGTGAGTTTAAGCCATTAACATTCCAAGATGGAAATTTGGTTGCCATCTTTGGCCCCTCGAAGCTTCATGAGCATGCACTGAATATCATCCTCCATCTTACTCTTCAGCCTAGTTCCTCCCACTGCTTCTGTTTTTTGGACTTCTTGAGTTAAGACTTGAGATTGTTGCTCTTTTAGTTGTCGTTCTTGAAGTTTATAGGTTGCTTGTATCAATCGTTGTTCTCTTGGTTCCTCTATCTTCTCAGGTGAGTCGGTGGTTGGTGGTGGGGCCCCCAATTGCACTAACTCTTCCTCCAGAGAAGTTCCTCCAGCTGCAACTTCAGCATAAGTTTGTATCTGCTTTCCATCTTTCTCTTGTTGTAAGATCTCCTTTTTCTTTCTACTCCCCCCTCCCGGTGAGGGTGGGTATTGCTTTAGGACATTAACATAAAAATCGTTTGCCTTCCAGGGTGTGTTTAAATGATATCTTTCTCTACCATAATTCACTATTAAACCAGTTGGGACATCCCATCTGTACTGAACTTGTCAATTTCTCAATTCATTTACCAAAAATCCATAGTCCTTTCTGTCTCTTAACATCTTAGGAGGACTCTCTTTCAGAACCACCAATTCTTGTCCGTCCACTTGAACCTTGTTCCTGTAAGAAGCTTGTAAAATGTCATTCCTGATCCTCTTGGTTGTGAAGTAAATCACCACATCTCTTGGCAGCTGCCTTTGTCTTGACACCCAGGAATTGACCCTGTAAATTTTGTCAATTTGAATTGCTGCATCTTCTGGTCTTTCTTTAATTATCGCTGCCAAAGCTTCAGCACAGATATCCCTTAGGTTTTCACAAGTATTTTCTTTTAATCCTCTCAATCTCAGAGCAAATTCCATGGATCTGTATTGTAACATGACCATATCATTGTCCACTTTCTCTGTTTTAGTCACAATTTCTCCTAGTTTACTTTCCAGATTCAAATTAGCTTCATTAATTTCTTCTACTCTCTCCTCCAGCTGAACAAGATGTTTTGCCAATCCTGAAACTGCTAGAATATCTTCTTATTTCATTATGCTTCTCCTCCACAACATCTTTAATTGCTTTTATATCTGCTGCAAATTATTTAAGTTTCCCATCCATAATTACTGTTTGATCATTCATAGCTGCAGTTTGATTATTCATGGCTTCTTTTATAAATTCTTTAAGATCTTTTAAAGAAGCATCCTGGCTCTGTGATTCCACTGGAAGTTGTACTTTCTGTGTCACTACTGACATTATTTTCTTAAACTAAGAAAAATCTTTTTCCCTTTAGCAGCCACAAAGTCTCTTAAACAGTTCTCAAACAATTTTCAGTAGTGAGAATAATTTGTAATTTATCAGGGAAAATCATCCTTTCTCCACCTCTACCAAACTCTCAGTCCAGCAGCTTTAGTCACTCTCAGAGCGTAAATCTCAAAAAACACTTTCATATCTAACTTTCACTTTCACGCCCACAACAAAGGCGCCATCTTCCAGCCTCCAGCTCAAAGCGCTATAGTTAGAAACATTGTAAATTCGGAGCTAAGCATTACTACTTGCAAATTGGTTACTCTCCTGCTTCCGCTCTGTGTGCTCTTGGAATCAATCAATCTTACTTTGATGGCAGAGTTGGTCACGACATCTGGCTCTGTTTAAACAGAGTCGTCCCGGATCCGGAGCTTCAGTGGGCTAAGCGGGGAGCTCTCACCCTCCAAGCCCCTGGAATTAATCCAGGGGCTTTTGGGGAGCTCTACCCACACCCACCGGCTCTCCTCTCCTTCTTCTCCTGATGGAGAGGTTTCCAGCCATCAAACAGCCGATTAGTGCTGTTTTGAGCGGCTTTAACGTGATCGCGGGGCTGGCAGTCCGCTAAAACCGTCTGCGACACCTGCAGTGCCAACCGGAAGTCACGGGACTTACTTTTGATACAGTTGGCATGGTAGTCAATGTATAAATCAGTCTCTCCTTGGTCTTGACATCTTTTAAGTTCCGAGCAGAGTTTGCGGGAGCGGATTCTTTGCAGTATGGATAAGTCAGGCCATGAGTGAAGTTTGTTATTGGTTTTAGCAATGGAGTTTATTGTATGAATGAATATGCATTTGCTGGACTCATTCTTGCAAACGACTCTACAAAATTTTGGGGCCACCGAGCTGTCATTGTACTTGTACTCAGTGCCATATCTGGAAATTTTGATGATGTCTTCAGAGGAGATGTTTAGTGTATGAGAATTGCTTATAATGTTGATAACCTTAGTGTTATCATCAGATTGCTGGTGTCATTGAGGCCAAATAAAATAACATTTGGACATTTCTTTTCATGCTCAATGGTGTCTTTGATGAGTAAGGTGATATTATTGCTATTATTTGCTGGGTTGGTGATTATTTGTGGTTGTGGTTGTGGTAGTGGTTGTTGTATTGAGGTAGGATTTTGAGCTGTTAGATATTTATTTATCTGTGCTGTATTTTTTTTCAAGAGATGTTAGACATGCTTGTAAACTTGCTTCTAAACATGCTACTAAGCATGCTTCTATGGAGACAATGGATGTTTCAATGATTTCGACTCTATCAGACAGATCTCTTTGATTGTTCAGTTTAGATAAACATGATGGACAAAGACAAGGAAATGTCCCTGATGCTTGTAGGAGATTTGCTATGTTTTTGGTTAATTTTAAGCAGGTGAGGTGGGCGTAATTGTCACATAGGTGGTATTTAATGATATCCTTGTTATTATTGATAGTTTCAGAACATTTAAAGCATGTGCAGGTGTTGTTTGGGTCGTCACCAAAGATAGAGGTATCTTTCTATTGTGGGTGTTTGGTAGTGGAGTATTTGGGGGTTTTGCCTGGCATGGTGGATTTGTTTTGTAGATGTATAGTTGAGTTCTTCTTATTTGTTGGTATTCAATATTGAATGAATTAATCTGTTATCTGCTGGTATGGATTAATTAATATCTTATTTGCTGGTAATTAATACCACACTAATCAATGACACTAACTATTCAATATGATAGGCAATCAATTAATAAATCAATGCTGCACTAATCACAGTAGTTAATTAATCAGTTAAGACAGTAAATCAGCAATTAAAGTCACTCTAATCAATTATACTAATCTATTAATCTACTAGACAATCAATCATCTAATCAATCGACTAAACAATCAATGATATAGTAATCAATCACTATCAATCAATTATACTAAACAATAAATGAGTAATCAGTGATCAGTCTATCCATTAATCAATAAAGTTAACCAATAAAAATAGTTAATTAATTAATTGTTACACTAATCAATCAATTGATAACTCAATTATTTTAGACAAATTATTAATTAATTAATTAATCAATCAATTAATCAATGTTATAAGTCTTGAGGTAATGAAGTAATGGAAGGTAATGAAGTATTGAAGGTCAGTAATGAAAGGGATTCTCCTTAAAGGGTTTAAAGGAATTAAACCAAAATTTTTGGCCCATACTATCATTTCTCCTTTACTTGCTCTCCTTCCATTTAAATGCTCGATGTCAGCACTCCAAGCTACATTCACTATGGTGCTGACATAAGGAGGAGAAGCGGATGCTTGACTTACACCTACTTATTTTCCTTGGAGATAATATCCCCTAGGAGATGGGATGGGAGGGGAGACATTCCTGTGAGCTGAAGTAGTAGATATGGGGATAGTGATTTGGAAGATGGCCAATGAGATGCAGAGAAGAGGCCAAAGGATAGGGAGGGTTTGGGGGCAGGAAATTAGTGTTGGCTACGATGGAGTCGGGGACAGATTGTTGTGCTTAATAAATGAAAGATTTCATCAAAGACTGTTTGTTTGGAAATGCAATTTATTTGAGACGACATCGAAACCTGACACTCAATAAATAACTATATATTTTTTAAATTAGTTTTTCTTCCGTCCCTGTTAATATCTGGTCTAGTTCTGTTGCTTCTTTATAAAAGCATCTTTTAGCATCTTTTTCATATCAAGATTGTATCTGCATTTGTGGCCACCATGCTATATCAATCCCTTGACTGTTCAATTCTTCCTTGGTTTTGAGCTCCCCCTCTTCATGCAAAATATATTTATATCTTTTTTTCCATGTTAATAACATTTGGATGTGTCAGTGCCTCCATTGCAAAAAGCCAGACTGGTGTTTTCAAGTAGTGTTGTTCTTTAGTTTTTGCCCATACTGACAAGAGGGCATTTCTAATAAAGTGTTTTTATTTTTATTTTATATATGCTGCCCTTCTCCGGAGACTCAGGGTGGCTTACAGTGCGTTAAGCAATAGCCTTCATACTTTTTTATATTTTATACAAAGTCAGCTTATTGCCCCCACAAACCGGGTCCTCATTTTACCCACCTTAGAAAGAATGGAAGGCTGAGTCAACCTTGAGCCTGGTGGGATTTGAACTCGCAGTAATTGCGGGCAGCTGGATCTTAAATGCTGCCTTAGTAGGAGGCATTAGCCTCCTACGCCACTCAGGCTCCCTTGATGCATAGTTATGCATAGTTATTTGAAAATAACTACGCATTTTGTTTTCCCCATACCATAAAAAGGCATGCGACCCCAGTTGGAGAACATGTCCCTCTAAAGTTAATAATCTTTTATGCCTCAAATTAATCCATTCTTTCACCCATGTAAGTACCGAAGACTGATAATACAACTCCCAGTCTGGCAACCAAAAGCCCTCTTTGTTTTTAGAGTCTTGCAGCATTTTCAGACTTATTCTTGCTTTTTTCCCTTGCCAGATACATCTTGACATTGTTTTATTTAATTATTCAAAGTATTTTTTTTCCAGCTTTATCAGAATTGTTTGGAATAGATATCTTGGCAAAATATTTTCCACTTCTCCAAATCTGATTTAATTTGTTGCATCATCTTACAATAATTGTCTTCTTTGATGGTTGCATATCTTGCCATTAGCTGAATTCCTAGGTATTTTACTTCCTTAACTATCTGAATATCTGCCTTCTTTATTAAGTCTTTTTTCTGTTTATCTGTAAGATTTTTGACTAGTACTTTCATTTTTTATTTATTTATTTTCAGTCCTGCAACTTCACCATATTCTTCTATTTTTTTAAATTTATTTGGGTCCAGTTTCTTGTGGCTATTCTAATATCTTATAATATAATAATATTAATCCTATAATAATATTCTAATATGAAGACCAAGTCATCTGCGAATGCCTGTAGCTTATATTTTATTTCCATACCTTTTATTTCTCTATCTTGTCTAATATTTCTATTTAGCACTTCCAATGTCAATACGAATAGTAGAGGGGACAATGGACATCCTTGTCTTGTGCCTTTTTTATAGTAAAGTTCTCTGTCACGTCCCCATTTACAATCAACTTTGCCATTTGTTTATTACATATTGCCTTAATCATTAATTAATTAATGAATAATTAATGAATCTCTCACTAAAGTCCATATATTTTAATTGTAGTAACATGAATTGCCAATTTACATTTCAAATGCTTTCTGCGCCTCTAAAAAGATCAACACCATTTGTTTTCCAGGATGTGCTTCATAGTACTCCAATGTGTTTAGAATCATTCTCATATTATTTTTAATTTGTCTCTTCTGGTCTGGGTGTATAAATTCATTCAAAAATCTTTTTAGTCTCTCTGCTATTATTGAAACATATATTTTATAATCAGCATTCAATAGAGGTTTCGGACTGTAGTTTTTTTATCTGCATTAAAATCTGACTCTTCTTTTGGTATAAGAGTAATGTTTGCTTCCATCCATGTATTTGGTATCTTTGTTTCTAACAATACTTCATTATAAACTTCCAATATTGATGGACCTAAAGTGTCTTGTAAATACTTATAAAGTTCTGCCAGTAACCCATCTGGTCCCAGTGTTTTATTATTTTTTATTATTTTATTATTCTTTTGTCTCTTAATCGCCTCTGTTAGTTCCATCATTGTTATTCATTCATTTAACATGGCTTTCACTGTCTCAGGCACTTTAGATAATTCAGCTTTTTCCAAGTATTGTCTTATTCTATCTTCTGTGATTTTCTCTTGATCATACAACTTTTCATAGAAGTCCTGGATTATTTTCTTTTTATCATCATTTTGGTGATAGAGTTCCTTTCTCACCTACCAATCAATGTATCAATTTCTTTTCTTTCTCCTTTTTTAATTTATATGCCAGCCATCTTCCTGGTTTATTCACATTTTCAAAGAAATTCTTTGTTCCAATTCTTCTTTTTCTATTAAATTCAATTTGTGTTTTATTAATTCCATTTGATTTTTTAAGTTCTTTTTTTGTGATTCTTTCTGTAATTCTACTTCTACACTTTTATGTTCTTCTTCTAATATATTTTGATATTGTTTCTTTTTCTTATTTTTCCTTCCTATATAATTTATACTTACAGCTAGTCCTCAGAAATATGCCTTGGCAGTATCCTATACATTTTACAATGAGGTCTCTCCTTTTCTGTTCTCTTTGAAAAAGAAATCCAATTCTTTTTCCATTGTTTATATAAATTCCTTATCCTTTAATATTGATTGATTCAACGTCCATCTCAATTTTTTCTTTTGTCCTTTCCACTTAACTTTTACTGGGTTGTGATCGACCAAGTTGCTTGATTCTGTTTCTATCTCTTGTACATTTGCTTTTAACTCCAGTGATATCCGTATCAAATCTATTCTTGAACAAGATTTGTGTCTGTTTGAATAAAATGTGTAGGATTTATTTCTCTCCAATATATCTTGGATACCTACTTCTTCCACCAGTCTTTGGGAACATTTTTGTAGCTTTTTTGTCTATTTTACTATTTCTATAATCAAATTTTGCATCTACAACTGCGTTGAAGTCTCCTACCACACAAATATTTTCATATTCCATTTCTATAATTTTCTTGTGCAGTTTTTCATAAAAATCTTCTTGTTATTTTTTGATGCATATATTGCTATCAACAGTTTCTGTTTATGATTTATTGTTACCTCCACCATCAATATTCTCCTAACTTCACCTGTAAAAATTGGTCTAGATCTATTGTCTTTTTTAAAAAAAATTTAAAATATTTTATTTATTAAAAAGTACGAAAAAACAAATACAACAGTACAACATGCAAAGCAGACAAACATCAATCAAGTCTTATGACTTACTTTTAAAGCTGTCACATCGGTAGACTATTTTTCCTATTTTTATCTATACATCTATATATTTGCATATTTACATATGAGACATTATAATACGTTCCATATTTAAGTTGTTATGTTCCTTAATTGGTTTTTGTCTCTAAGTTGACCTCATTCTTTTGTGTCCCTATGTATGTAATTCTATCTTTTTCTCCAACCAATTGTACCATTTTTGCCATACTAAGTAGTAATCTGTGTCATCTTTTTCTTGTAGCTCTTTTGTAAGTTTATCCATTTCTGCACATTCTGTGATTTTAGTGATTATTTTATTTTCTGTCAGTATGTCTTCTTGCTTCCAGTTTTGGGCAAAGAGTATGCATGCTGCAGTTAGGATAATTAAATATTTTATTTCTTTCTCATAATGTGCTGTAATTATTCCAAGCAGAAAGGTTTCTGGCTTCATTTCCAATTTCTGGTTTGTGATTTCTTCTATCATTTTCCTTATTTCCTGCCAATATTGTTTCGCCTTTTGACATGACCACCACAGATGGTAATATGTTCCTTTTTGTGATTTACACTTCCAACACGTTGGGGAGGTATTTGGAAACATTTTTGCTAGGCACGCCGGTGGGAGGTGCCATCGGTGGAACATTTTATACAGATTTTCCTTGTAGGGTATAGACATTGTTAGTTTATAATTTACACTCCATAGTTTTTCCCATTTTATTTTTTTTTTAATTTTTGATTTATATGCCGCCCTTCTCCGGAGACTCAGGGCGGCTTACAATGCGCTAAGCAATAGCCTTCATACTTTTGTATATTTATACAAAGTCAGCTTATTGCCCCCATAAACTGGGTCCTCAATTTACCTACCTTAGAAAGGATGGAAGGCTGAGTGAACCTTGAGCCTGGTGAGATTCGAACCTGCAATAATTGCAGGCAGCTGGTATTAATAACAGGGTGCTTTAAACCACTGTACTACCAAGGCTCTAATTGTCTAATTTAATACTATACCCAAAATTTTTTGCCCAAATTATCATTTGGGACAGAAGAACTATATTATTTGGGCTGCAAAGATGAAATGTTTCCTGAAGGCAAAGGAGCTCTGGGATATGGTTATTAATTCACCACAAGTGCCATTTACAGCTGCAGATCAGAGGCAGCATGATAAAGGAATGGTCTTTATCATCTTGAGTTTGGAAGATGAACAGTTTATCAATGTAGCTGATTTAAAGACTGCACAGGTGGTCTGGTTGAAATTGAGAAATGTGCATGTGAGTGTGTCAGCATGTAATATAGTTCAATTATCAAGAAAATTATACAGAGCCTGTTTGCAACAAGGAGAATCTGTGGAACAGCATTTTATACAGATGCAAACTTTGTGGAGTTAGAACAGCATGGCCTGCAGTTTCCTGAGTCTCAGAAGGTGCTGCTAGTGTTAAATGAATAGCCTTGATGAAACATGGGACATTGTCTCTGCAGTATTTGAATGCAAACCAGAGCAGGAATTGCCTTTGGAGGCTTTAAAGGCTTCTTTGATTGCTGAGGAGCAGCAAATAGAAAGAGCCACAGAAAAATTCCTGAGGTGGGGGCCCAAGGAGCAGAGATAGAAGGATGGAAATTCCATAGAATGGATGTCTCCAAGGACCCTAGCAACAGACAAGATAAGAGAACTATAGCAGCAGAAAATATCAGATTACAGCAAAGCAACAACAGGGGGGTTTCCTTTGTGGTGAAAGGACACATTTAAAGAAGGACTGTTTGCAAAGGATAAACTATTTGCAAGGAAGAAGTTATTTGCAAGACAAGAATTATTTGCAAGGGGAGCTTCCGGTGCAGCTGTCAGGGCGGAAAGATCGGCGCTGCATTAGCCCTGTAGTGTCGAACAAGTTTCCACACCCTCTGCAGCGTTTTCTTTGCCGTTCTTGGCCCCGGAGAGGTTGGGAGAGCAGAGGGGCTTTCTTCAGAGGCGAGGAGGGGGAGTGCGACCCCTCGCCGCAACGAAGCGTGAGCTCTGAGGATCCGGAGGGCAGGAAGAGGGCCGCGAAGCAGCGGCCCCGAAGCCTTTGACGCTGCAGGGTTTTTTTTACCAGTACGGGGAGATGAGATGAAATGCAACAGGGAAGATAAAGAAGAAGATTGATGTGAGAATTAAAGGGATGGTGCAGCGACTGGAGAAAATAGTGGCAGCCTAGATCATAAGTGAAGGAAGCTTTTACTTATTAATTTCTTTGACCATCTTGCTGCTGTGGAACTGGGAGGAAACGGAAGTACAAATTAGTTAGACTACTGAACTATAGCGGATAAAAGAACAATAAACTTGGATTTATTAACTATATGAAGTTGGTGATGATTAGTGGGTAAAGCTTCTCCTGACCCCCCTTCCTCCCAGGAGCTTCAACAGTGACCCCTTTCCAGCTTAATTTAATCACTCTGATGAACTGAACTAATTAAATTGAGACTGGAAATTAATACCCTCCTGAAGATTTAATTAACAACCTATATATGCTCTTTTAATACTTATAATATTTATTAACTATATATAGTGATTATTGAATAAGTGATTGATTATCTAACTATTTAATTATATTATTATTGTTGTTGTTGTTGTTTTGCTTTTGTTTGTTTTTTTCTGATCTACTATTTGGCATAATTTGATGTATTAATACATATATACACATATACATATACTTAGAGTGTACTTAACTATAGATAGATAAGATAAACTAGATCTGATTTATAATTATATAGATTTGAGATTGAACAACAGTAAGAGCCTAATTAAAGGGAAGCGTAATTTAAGCAGATTAAATATTACCTGTGCATGATACACAAACAAATCTATTGAAATGCCCCAAAGCAGGGAAATTATTTATAGCGGCTTCAGAGGAGAGGAAAAGAGAAGTAGCAATATTTGTAAAAGAACATCTCTTGCCGAAACAATTATTTGCAGATGATGAGGGAAGAATACTAATATTAGAGGTGGAATTACTACAAAATAAGGTATTATTGATTGGAATCTATGCCCCTAATACTAAATAAACATCATTCTTCTGAAGATTACGAAGAGAAATCCGAGAAGTGGAAACTAGCAAGTATGTCTTATGGGTGACTTTAATGCAATTATTAATAGGACACAGGATTATAAACAGGAGGAATCTCCCAGAAAGGAAACAGAGGACAAGATAAAAGGATTCTACCAGCCATTTGTAATGAAATGAGAGACGAATTAGAATTGAAAGACACCTGGCGTGAGTATAATCGGACTGTGGAACAATTTACTTACTAATCTCCGAGACACAAATCATGGTCCAGATTGGACATGATTTGGATGTCACAAGACCTTAACTTCCAAGTAGCAGAAACTAGAATCTTACCGAATGATTGGGCAGACCATAATCCAGTTTTAGTAGTATTAAAGAAAGAGGGGAAAAATAGAAAGAGATGGATGATGAGATCAGATATTTTAAACGAAACTGAATTCACACAAAAGCTTAAGACAGAAATAACCCTTTTTTCCCCAAGAAAATAAGACACTAGGAATGCCACTTCAAATAATTTGGGATGCTGCTAAAGCTTTTATAAGAGGTCTCATTATAAAACATATGGCCATCAAACATAAAAAAGAGGAGCAAGAAAGGGGTGAATTAATAAATAAACTAACAAAGGCTGAGAAACAGCTTCAAGATAACCCACTATCTAGAGAAGCGAATGAAGAGATAATACTGCTAAAACCAGCTAAATCTTTTAGAGTTGGACAAATTGAAAGATAAGATAAAAGCAGCAAAGCAAAAACACTTTGAATCATCTAATAAACTAGGAAGATGGCTCACATATAGACTTAAAAAAGAAAAACAAAATAGACGAATTGATCAGTTGGAAGATAAGGAGGGAAATTTAATAAAAGTTAAAGGAAGAAGAGAAAAAATTGCAGTGGATTTTTATAAAAAATTATACAAAAAAGAAGAGTCTCTAGCAGATGTGACAAAAAATTATATAGAGAATTCGGACTTACCCAAAATACCTAATTTAATGAAAGAAATATTAGAAGAGGCAATTACCTTAAGGGAGATCGAAAAAGCAGTGAAGAAACAAGGGAATGCAAAAACACTGGGTACAGATGGACTCCCTGCGGAGTTATATAAAACAATGTTTGAGGTAAAGGGAGAACATATGAAAGATTTATTCAATGAAGTTCTGGGAAAAGCAGAAATCCCCCACTCATGGAGGGAGGCCAATATTAGCTTAATTCCAAAAGAAGAAAACCCCCCCCCGACAGATATAAAAAATTATAGACCAATATCTCTTCTGAATTGCAATTACAAAAATTTTCACAACAATTTTAGCAAATAGATTAAAAGGCTTCCTGGATGAATGTATACATATAGATCAAAATGAGTTTTTACCAGCACACCAATTACGAGACAATTTAAGAGTCATGCTAAACATACTGGAATATTACAATGATCATCCAGACAAACAGGTCGCATTAGTTTTTATAGACACCCAGAAGGCATTTGGCAGGGTCAACTGGGAGCTTATATTACTACAAGTAGAGTATATGGGTTTTGGACAGAGATTTACAAATGCAATCAAAGCTATTTATTCCAAACAAACAGCCAGATTATTGATAAATGGGACTCAACAGAAGAATTTTCTATCAGTAAAGGCACAAGACAGGGCTGCCCCCTCTCTCCCTTACTTTTTATCCTAACACTAGAAACTCTACTGTGAAAAATAAGGAATGAGGAAAGAATAGAAGGCCTTAGAATTGGACAACAGGTATACAAAACCCAGGCCTTTGCAGATGACATGGTTTTTATCTTGGAAGAACCTATAGAATCTGGCCCACATTTACTAGAGTTGATTGAGGAATTTGGGGCTGTTTCAGGATTGTTGATTAATAAAAAGAAAACAAATTTATTAATGAAAAATATCTCAGAGGAAGATAAGAACTTCTTACAAGAAGTGATTGGACTGAAAATAGTTAACAAAATTAAATACTTGGGAATTTGGTTATCTGGTAGATGCTTGAGTATACAAGAAGATAACTATAATAAATTATTAATCCAGACAAGGAAAGATTTAGACAAATGGGGTAAAATACAACTCTCACTTCCGGGACGAGTAACAACAGTAAAATCTTACATCTTACCAAAATTTAATTTCTTATTCCAAACTGCTCCAGCGAAATTATCCAAAAAAATTTTTATGGAATTAAATCAAATAATAACTAAATTTATCTGGCAGGGGAAAAAGCCACAGATCAAAAAAAAAGATGATGCAGGAGATAAAAGAAAGAGGAGGCCTGGGCTTACCATGTTGGGAGAACTATTACTCAGCAGCTCTGTTAGTGTGGATAAAAGAATGGATTACCTTGGGTAACAATCGCCTTCTTAAAATAGAAGGTTACGACCTACAACAGGGCTGGCACATGGCACTTTGGCAAGATAGCATCCCACAAAGCAAATGGTTCACCAGACACTACATAAGAAATATTTTAATTCGAAACTGGGAAAAGGTCAGCAAAAAATATTACATTAAAACCCCATGCTGGATATCACCTGTGGAAGCACTGACATACCCCAAACTTTATAATCGGACAAAGAAACTATTATACAAGGACCTATTGAATGCACAGGGAAGATTAAAATCTAAACAGGAACTGAATTCTTTAGGATTACAAGTGGATTGGTGGATTTATCTACAGATTCAATCCAAATTTAAGAAAGACAGAGATGGGAAAGGCATACATGTGGAGTTACAAGAATTAGATAAAATTTTGATGGGCCAAGAGAAAGGTATGATTTCGAAAAGTTATAAATTGTTAATGAGATTAGAGATAGGTGATGAGATAATTAAAGATATAATGATTGCCTGGGGGAAGAATTTCGGCTATTCAATTCATCTAGACAAATGGCAAGGGATTTGGTGGGAGAATATGAAGTCAGTAGTCTCCACGGCATACAAAGAAAACATTTACAAGATGATATATAGGTGGCATCTTCCCCCTGATAGATTGGCTAAAATGTTCACTGGACAATCTGCTGAATGTTGGAAGTGTGGGCTGGAATGAGGCACTTATTACCATCAATTTTACAAAGCAGTAAAATTCTGGGGAAAAATTAAAAAATGGCTCAACGAGATCTTAAACCAAAAAATTGATTGGCTACCAGAGACATGCTTGCTTGGTTCCAAACCGGATAATATTAAAAAAAGACTTATGGTATTTGGCCCTACACATTATCACAGCGGTGAGATTGACATATGCTCAACTTTGGAAAAACCAAAATATCCCATCAGAGGAAGCAATTATAAAAAAGATTTTGGACTGTGCGGAAGCAGATAAATTAACCAAAAAATTAAAAGATAGAGACCAAACACAAACATGTTTATCTTGGGAAAAAATATATACTTGGCTAGCGAAGAGAAGATCATAACCCAAACTAAAAGAGGAAAGATATTTATTGAGAAATAGATACTATACAGGTAAAGTGAGGTCGGATAGACCTAATGGATATACAAAGAGATATAAGTCATCCTGTCTCCCTGGGAATGTAATATAGATATATCGTATTGAATATTTAACTATTAAGATATTATTTGTAGCTATGTTTATTATTTGTTATGTTGTCTTGTGTGTCATTTATATGGTGTGTTGTTGTTTTCTGTTTTTCTTTTAATGAAATATGTAAATAAAGACTATTTTAAAAAAAGAATTATTTGCAAGGAAGACAATGAGCAAATGGACAAATTGCTGTTGCAAAAGTTGTTTATTACAATAACAGAGACAAATGGTTGATAGACAGTGGGGCAAGTCAAACAATTCTTAATAATTCTAAATTGTTTTACAGGTTGGATCCAGCTACAGATGCAGTAGCCTTGGTAAATGGCCTGAAGGCTAAAGTCATTGGAAGAGGCAGTGTGCAAATTCCATATCTGGAAACAAGGTTTAATGATATAGTATGTGTGCCTGAAATGGAACATAATTTGCTGAGCGTCTCTAGTTTAGACAAACAAGGATTTGAGACCACATTTGAAATGGGATGTGTCTCATAAAGAGAAATGGGAATGTATGTGCAAAGGGCATAAAAGAGGATAATCTTTATGTGTTGCAGGGACAAAAGGTTCAATGTGCACAAACATTTGGGAATGTAACCCAACATGATTCCTGTGTTTATCTCTTGCACAGAAAGCTTGGCCATGCCAGATTTAGAGTTGTACAATGAATACAACAGTTTGCAGAAGGATTAAATTTAAAGGGATGTAAGGCATATTTGGATTGTGCAGTATGCAAATCATCAAAGTTCAAAGCATTCCCAGTAAGCAAGTGTAGCACAAGGCAGACAACAAGAGCTCTAGAGTTGGTACATGCAGGTTTGGTTGGGCCAATGCAAGCCAGTTTGGGAGCAGCTAAGTATGCGCTGGTCATTGTAGATGACTACATCAGGTTTGGGATCTGCTATTTACTAAAGAGTAAAACAGAGGTGCTACAGAAATTTAAGCAATGGGTAAGCTTTGTAGAAAAGAGATATAAACAACAGGTATATCAGCTGCAAACTGACAGAGGTTCAGAATTCATGTCAGCAAGTTTTCAACAGTGGTTGGGACAGTTAGGTATAAAACACAGATGCACAAATCCTTACACAGCAGCTGAGAATGGTGTTGTTAAGAGGCAAAATGGAGTCTTACAGACCATGAAAGACTCATTGCTGGAGGATTCTGGTCTGAGCAGGTCATATTGGGGTGAAGCCATGTTGACTGCTAACTATTTAATTTCTCAGCCCCTCTGGAGCTGCCAGTGCTTCACCAGGCACAAACGAACATGCACACACAAAAAGGAGGATTCGTTCCAAAACCCGGTTTAATGGAGGCAACACAGCAGCGTACAGTAGAGACTGAGCTGCTAAGCAAAACAAAATCGGAGATGCCTTAGCTCTCCACCCGTACTGTTTTATAGGGCATAGATACAGTTAACTATCATTAGGCAGGCAATTTCTCACAGCTGTTACAATCTAATCTGCCGCTTGTTCCATTCCTGCTTGTCGCAGGCATAGGACGTCATTCCCCTCCGCACTATAATTTCTTCAGCAGCTGAGGTACATTCCCATTCCACCCCCCTCTTCTTCCTTCCACCCATCACCCACTATTAGTGTACATAGTATCCTAACCCCCCCCTCCACCGTGTGTTGTTGCTGGAATCCATCAGTATGCTCCGGATCCTCAGGCGATATTCCTCCCCCTTTATGGTCTTCATTACCATCCATCAAGGTGATGTGGTGTCGAGGGGAGTTTGACACTCGACATAATTAATAAGCTGAGGTGTTCATCAATTCTTCGTAAGCTAGAAAAAAGTGGGATAGATAGCTTCACCACCAGATGGATTCACAGCTGGCTGACAAACCGTACTCAATGAACTGTGCTTTCTGGATTTGTTTTTTGCAAGAAACTCTGACACCTCCCTCCCCCAGCCCCACCATCCAGGGCTGTCTTCACCTTCCCAGAGGGTGAGGCCGGAGGGACTGCAGCCGGATAAGGTGGCTTGGGTGGAGACTGTCTGGCACAGCACCAGGCCCAGCTGTACCAGCTGCTCTCAGAGTTGCAGGAGCTGGTGAAGGAGCTGCCTAGGTGGGTGGGGGGTGAGGAGGTGTGGCAGAGGAAGGGGCTTCATGTAGGGCAGCGGGGCTTGCCAATGGGCACTTCATTCACTTTGCCCTGGGCTCCAGCCCCCTCCGACCACTGAGTTTTCCTTGTAACATCCATGGGAGGTGGAGGAGGCCAAGAGGGAGCCACCTGGAAGCCCTGGGGGGGGGCTGGTTTGTGGGTCACAGCAAGTTCATGCCTGTTTGGAGGTCAGCCGTCCGCATTCAGGCCTTTGAAATGGGGGAGGCAAATTTAAGGAACAGCAGTTTCTGGAAAGCACATGATCTTTTCCAGAAAGGTATTTTTTAAAAAACCTTTTTGTCTTCCCTTCCCCATCTTCCTTTCCCCCTTGCCTCCCCTCCCCACCCCCCTCTTACCTTCTCATTCTCCCATCCCCCTCCCTGCCCCCCAATCCTACCCCTCTCACCATCCCCTTCAGCCTGTCCCTCACCCTCATCCCCACCCTAAATCTAACCCAAACTCTCACCCTCATTCACCCTTCTAAGAGGGGGTTACAAAAGGAGGGAACCTTCCCCACAGTCCAGGAGCCCCATTGAAGGGCATCTTATCTCTAGGAAGGCATCTTCCCTCTGATAACTGATAACTAACAGTAACCTACCCTTTAGCCTGCAGGGATGAAGGCCTCTCTTCTCCTCCTATCAGAGAGCATCTGCTCCTCTACCTTTGTGACCTCCACCTGTGCCACACAAAAGTCTCTAGGAAGCTACCAAACTGTTCACTAAAGCTAAAAAAAATTGCCATTGTTTGCAAGGTAGCCAAAGCACTTTGGATGTGGATCACCTCTTGCTATAGATCAGGGGTGTCAAACTGAAGGCCCCCCTCCCAATAACCATCCTGGCCACACCTCTCCCCCAAGCTCCCCAAGGACAATCACAATGCTGATCTGGCCCTCAATAAAATTGAGTTTGACATCCCTGCACTATGTTACCGTGTTTTCCCAAAAATAGGACATGTCCTAAAAATAAGGCCTAGTGATGGGGTGGGCATGGCCAACACAGGAGGCAGCCCTTCCCTTCTCCAGTCACCTCCTGGAGGGTTAGCCCCTTAATTGCTGCCTGCTGATCAGCTGAGCCAGCGAGGGCTGTGCAACTAGGCCCTGATCTCCAGAGCACCTCCCCAGCTATTGGCTTCCTCCCCATTTTCCAGTCAATCTTTGTTTACTTGGGATTGCAGTACAGACACACATCTCCAAAATGCTCCATCTGAAGCCTTCAGTCTTGCAATCCTGGAAGGGCCGTCTGTGACCTGATCCCAAAGAAAGAACGGTGTGTGTGTGAGAGAGAGAAAAAGAAAGAGAGAGGTATCCAATCCAACCTCGGACAGTTATCCAGGGCTGGCAGCAACATTCTCTCCATCCCCCCCTCTCCCTACACAACACACACAGATGTCCCTCACCCCCCCACCCAAACCTCCCAAGCCAGCCACATCCTTTCACTAATCTGCTTTCCAGCTCCGTTCTCCATCGTCACATGCAGGGCAAGAAAAGTACTCTGTGGGACTACGGTAAAAACACCTTCCAACTTAGTGAGATTTTTTTTTCTTCATGAGAAGTTGGAAGATCTGAACTACTGTTTTTTGTTTTTTTTACAGTAGTCCAACAGACTACGCGCAGGGGAGAACAGAGCTGGAAAGCAGGTTAGTGAAGGGATGTGGCTGCCCTGGGGGGGGGAGGGTTTGGCATGGGTGGCCTGGCTGAAGGGCCTTCAGGTAAGCCGATGTGGGGCCTTGGGACAGCTCCGCAGCCCCTGCCTTGCTTTGTCCTCCACCCCTCCAATAAATTCGTTCTTCTTTGCAACATGCAGCCTCTCACAGTATGGAGAATTGCAGGCAATTCTCATTACTGTCAGAGGCTGCATGTTGCTTATGGGCAGTGTGCAGTGTTGCATCCTTTGTAACGTTGACAGGCAGGCCAGGGATGTGTGGGGAGGGGGCCACCCGGTAGAGCCCTGAAAGCAGAACTGGGGGTAAAGGGCTCCTGGCCTGCATGAACGGGTGCACTGCGGGAGCCTCAGGCCAGGAAGGCAGCGACTGAAAGTGGCGAGGCTCAGGACAGGTTTGCCTCGCTGCTGTGCACCTCTTGGCTGGTTTATCTTGAGGGGTGGGGAGGCTGTGCGATCGGAGCACTTGGAGAGGGGCAGGCAAAGGGTCAGGTGGGCTAGCGGAAGCACTGTGCTGGGCCTTTAAGAGGGGTGGGCCTTCAGGGAGGAGGAGGAGGAAGCTGCCACTCTACCCGCTAAGGACAGCCTTCCTGCTCAGAAGCGAAGAGCGGGGAGGGCTCAGTGTCCAGCAACCGGGAAAGGCTCACACTTGGGAAGCTGAGGCGCAATGCAGGCTCAGCAGCCCCTGCACATTGGGTTCTTCCACGGCCACTGCCATCACCACCCAGCATCTCATCTACCCGATCTTCCTGGTTCCCCTCCACTGTTTCTCTTGCTGCTTTTGCAGCCTCAATCGGCTGCAAAAGCAGCTGTGATTCTTGCCATTTCTTCTCTCGCTGAGTATGGCAGGGCTTCCTGCCCCTCATTTCTCCCCTTCCCCACCCCACCTGCCACCCCCAAATTGTGCCCCCAAACAATAATGCCCCTCCGAAAATAAGGCCAAGCCCTTATTTTGGGGTTCAAAAAAATATAAGACAGGGTCTTATTTTCAAGGAAACACGGTATCTCCTGAATCACTTATGAACACAGCTGCTGTCCAACTGCTATCCGTTATTTGATCAGCCAAGCAGCAGATGCTCAGAAACAATTTTCTGTATTTGTATGTCAAACAGATTTTGCCACGTTTTCTGTATTTGTATGCCAAACATGCACAGTGGATTAAAGGAGAAACTTCTTTTCCACTGCAAGGAATAATTGAAGGGATGGATGGGTGGATGGATGGACGGACGGACGGACGGACGTAAGTGTGTCAAATGACTTTTGACGCACTTACAAATGACTTTTGTAAGTTAGTGTGAACTGTTACTGGCAAGGTGATCAGTAATGAACCATGTGATGTTCATGCAGTTTTACTGAAAAAAAGAGGTAGCCAGAAGGGCCATACTTATCAATGAGGAAATAACCAAGACATTATCAACGATTTATGGGTTCAGAGCAGGACTCTGTTGTGAATTTTGAGCCACTAGATGCTATTTTGCTAGCCTGGAAAAGAATTGAAACCAGATCTGCTTGTTTCCAAGACTTTCTTTCACTATTTCTCATGGGTTGGCAAAATGTTCAGGCTATCTGGATCTCAGCCAGCACATTTACCTTCGCATGGAATTTCTCTTTATTGAACTGGGGTTGAGATGGAATTGAAAAGGACAATGTAAACATGATAAGAATGAAATTAAAAGAGTGGCTCCATATCCATTTACAAAATATTTGCCAATCACTACTTCAATCAATTTATTACACTTAGACCAGAAACCAGAACAAATAAAAACACTCAGTATATATACAATTAAAAATTCTAGCATAAAATAATAAAAAACAACTAAAATCTAAAATGGCATCTGGAGCCAGAAACAGTGGAGCTTTCCCTAAGTCCATCTGCCTCTCGATGTCCTCCATCCTTTGTTGCAAGGTTTATCTTGCTAGATCGTAGTCTATCTTGAGTATTGAAGCTGGGGAGAAGCCTAGTTTGGCAAGGTTGGACTCAACAGCCTTGATCCATGATGCAGAGAATTTGTCTTGGAGGATTAATGGAGCAAAACCTTGCAGAAAGAAGTTAAGCTTTAGCCAGAGATTTTAGGACGCTATATAGATTTTGCTTCAACTTTTGTCAATCCTGTCTCCAGGTGCAGATGTCCATTTGAGACACAAATACATCTGGAGAACTGATCTAATGAATTTGGATTGAACTATTTCTAATGGTGTAAAACACAAAGCTGATGGTCTGAGCATGGTCCCATAAAGAAGCTGTGCTAGCGATTTGGCCAGAAAAAGCTTAATTGCGGCAGGGACATACTATCCTCCCTTTGTGCAGATCTTTGGCCCAAAGCAGCCGCATATTCTCCATGTGCTTTCTTGAACTATTGGCTTGAATGACCACTCCCAGGTATTTGAAGGTGGTTATCTGCTCTATTTTGTGGCCATTTAGATACCATGAATAAAGCTTTGGCCTTTTTGCAAAGGCCCTGATCTTTGTTTTCTCATAATTTATGTCCAGTTTATTGTAATTATAATACTGGAGAAGGGCTTGCAAGGCTCTTTTAAGGCCTACTGGTGTCCTGGAGAGGATCACATCATCATCTGCATAGAGCAGCAGGGCGATGCTTCGGTCACCTATTTTTGTGGGGTGGTAATTTATTTTGTTTAGCCATTTTACCATGATGTTTATGTAAAAGTTGAAAAGCAGAGGGGACAGAATGCATCCCTGTTTAACCCGCTTTTGAGTTTTACCTGACTTCAAGAGGGACCCTTGCATATTACACCTCACCTTGAGGGATGTTTTAGTATGTAGGGCACGTAATAGATGAAGAAGCCTGTGGTTGATTGAGACAGCTTCCAGATTCTTCCATAGCCTAGTCCTGGTAACCATAACAAAGGCTGCCTTGAGATCTATAAAACCAGTGTATAATTTTATTTATTTATTTATTTCATCAAGCATGAAATAGGTAACAGATATAAGTATAAACATAATAATGAATAAATGAAATGGATACATATAAAAGGGAACATTAGGACAGTAGGCATGCTGGTGCGCTTATGGATGCCCCTTAGAGACCTCTTAGGAATGGGGTGAGGTCGACAGTAGACAGTCTAAGTCAGTGGTTCTCAACCTTCCTAATGCCGCGACCCTTTAATACAGTTCCTCATGTTGTGGTGACCCCCAACCATAAAATTATTTTTGTTGCTACTTCATAACTGTAATTTTTTACTACTGGTTCTGTGGGCGTGGCTTATTTTGTGGGCATGGCTTGGAGGTCATGTGACCGGGTGGGCATGGCTTACTGGTCATGTGACCGGGTGGCCATGGCTATGTGTATAGGGACTACTCAGAGGGCTGAAAAAAGTCATATCTGACAGGTCCTTGCACTTTTGACTGGTCCTCACACTTATGACCATCCTCACATTTATGCCGGTGTAGCATTCTTAACAACCATGTCACTCATTTCATAATTGCTTCTCTTCACCATGGTGATAAGATAGGGCAAAAAAGTAAAATGTGAGGACAGTCGTAAGTTCAAGGACTGGTCAAAAGTGCGAGGACCAGTCAAAAATAACTTTTTCAGCCCTCTGAGTAGTCCATGTGCACAAAAGGACTACCCAGAGGGCTGAAAAAAGTGATTTCTGACAGGTCCTCACACTTTTGACCGGTCTTCACACTTATGACTGGTTATCATTTATGCCCATTGTAGCATTCTTAACAACCATGTCACTCATTTCACAACTGCTTCTCTTCACCATGGTGACAAGATAGGGCAAAAAGGTAAAATGTGAGGACAGTCGTAAGTTCGAGAACTGGTCAAAAGGGCGAGGACCAGTCAAAAATAACTTTTTCAGCCCTCTGAGTAGTCCATGTGCATAAAAGGATACAGCAATAGAGAGGGATGAAGGAAGGGAAGGGAAATTAGAGTAGGAGTGAAGATAAGAGAGGGAGGAAGAGAGGAGGAGAAGGAGAAAGGAAGAGGAAGTAGGGAGGAGAAGAGGGGGTAAGAGAAAGTAAGAAGAAAAGAAAAGAGAGAGGTGGTAGGTTTGAGGAGAAAGATTGCTGTACAATAAAAAAGATGAAAGGGAAGAAAACCAACCCCAAACAAATATAAAGATATTAAGATAAAAATGAATGGTTAAACTTTAAAGAACAAAAGAGAACAAATATGAATAAATAGCAATAATTAGAAACACACATACAAACATACAATGTACCATATATACTCGCGTATAAGCCGAGTTTTTCAGCCCGTTTTTCAGGCTGAAAAATGCCCCCTAGGCTTATACGTGGGTCACGAAAAAAATGACTTTTTCCCTGCAAGCTAGGAAACAGCGAGAGAACGGGGTTTGCTTACCTCACCCACTCCCAATCTATTGGGACTGCCTCCTGAGTTCCAGCTGATGGCTAGAGGAAAAAAAACCTTTAAATTCTTGCCGGGGGGCTTCAAAGGCCCCCCCTACAGCTGATCAGGGTTAAAAGAAAACAAATGAGAAGATCGGTGCTGGCTGCAAAAAGGTGCCTGCTGCAAAGAGCACATTTTTTTTTTCTCATGCTGAAACCAAAAGCGAAACTAAAACAGCTTGATGGCTTTGCTGTTTGCTAAGGCAAATTTATTTTCTTTTTCCTCATCAAAAAAGGTTGGTGCAAACAATGGGAAATTTATGGCAAATGGCAAAAGAGGGGAGTTCAAGATTTTAAAATACAAAAGAAAAAAAAGCTCTATTTAAATAGGGAATTGTAATAATTGAGATATTATTAATTGTATATTGTGTTGAAAGCAGAAATGGTTAAGTTGTGGTTTGGAAGAATATTGGGGGAAATTATTTGGTTTATTATTATTGGTAAATATAATTAATTGATTTGTAAGAAATTGGATTGCATGGAAATAATTGGAATATTCATGTTCATATTGATTAATATACAAAAAAGATAGTTATATAACTAATTGATTTATCTTAAAATGTTGAATTTGTATTAAACAACTGTAATATTACATAATTAAGCAATGTGAGGATTGATATAAAAATAGATGACAATGGGAAGGGGTATAATATAGAATAGAAGTGAAAAATTGAATTTGATTAAGATTAGAGATGAGGATGAAGGGTAATATTGGTTTTTTAAAAAATAGATGAGGAATTAATATGGCAAAAAGGAAATATAGAAATTGTAAATTTAATTGAAATGACTAAACACTGTTTAAATTTGTGAACCGGCCAAATACTCTGTTCAAAGAAAATACATTGTATGTTTGTATGCGTGTTTCTAATTATTGCTATTTATTCATATTTGTTCTCTTTTATTCTTTAAAGTTTAACAATTCATTCTTTATCTTGATATCTTTATATTTGTTTGGGGTTGGTTTTCTTCCCTTTCATCTTTTTTATTGTACAGCAATCTTTCTCCTCAAACCTACCACCTCTTTTCTTTCCTTCTTACTTTCTCTTCCCCCCCTTCTTCTCCTCCCTACTTCCTCTTCCTTTCTTCTTCTCCTCCTCTCTTCCTCCCTCTCCTTTTATGCACATGGACTCCTTTTATGCACATGGACTACTCAGAGGGCTGAAAAAGTTATTTTTGACTGGTCCTCGCACTTGTGACCAGT
Source organism: Ptyas mucosa (assembly GCA_012654045.1). NCBI lineage: Eukaryota > Metazoa > Chordata > Lepidosauria > Squamata > Colubridae > Ptyas > Ptyas mucosa. Next base: position 2,441,822 of record WNWU01013597.1, on the reverse strand, counting down.
CCTTGAACTTACGACTGTCCTCACATTTTACGTTTTGGCCCTATCTTGTCACCATGGTGAAGAGAAGCAGTTGTGAAATGAGTGACACCGTTTTTAAGAATGCTACAATGGGCATAAATGATGACCAGTCATAAGTGCGAAGACTGGTCAAAAGTGCGAGGACCTGTCAGAAATCACTTTTTTCAGCCCTCTGAGTAGTCCTTTTGTGCACATGGACTACTCAGAGGGCTGAAAAAGTTATTTTTGACTGGTCCTCACACTTGTGACCAGTCCTCGCACCTCTGACTGGTCCTCACACTTATGACCATCCTCACATTTATGCCCGTGCAGCATTCTTAAAACCATGTCACTCATTTCACAACTGCTTCTCTTCACCATGGTGACAAGATAGGGCAAAAACGTAAAATGTGAGGACAGTCGTAAGTTGGAGACTGGTCACAAGTGCGAGGACCAGTCAAAAATTACTTTTTCAGCCCTCTGAGTAGTCCATGTGCACAAAAGGACTACCCAGAGGGCTGAAAAAAGTGATTTCTGACAGGTCCTCGCACTTTTGACCAGTCTTTTTTTATTTTGAAATTTACCAGTAGCCGCTGCATTTTCCACCCCCCGGCTTATACGCGAGTCAACAAGTTTTCCCAGTTTTGGGGGGTAAAATTGGGGGGGGGGGGT
>WNWU01013597.1:2391614-2441053 GCA_012654045.1 Ptyas mucosa | reverse complement strand
CAACAAGTTTTCCCAGTTTTGGGGGGTAAAATTGGGGGGGGGGGTCAGCTTATATGCGGGTCGGCTTATAAACGAGTATATACGGTATTTTCTTTGAACAGAGTATTTCGCCAGTTCACAAATTTAAACAGTGTTTAGTCATTTCAATTAAATTTACAATTTCTATATTTCCTTTTTGCCATATTTATTCCTCATCTATTTTTTTAAAAAACCAATATTACCCTTCATCCTCATCTCTAATCTTAACCAATTTCAATTTTTCCCTTCTATTCTATATTATACCCCTTCCCATTGTCATCTATTTTTATATCCATCCTCACATTGGTTAATTATGTAATTATGTAATACAGTTGTTTAATACAAATTCAACATTTTAATATAAATCAATTAGTTATATAACTATCTTTTTTGTATATTAATCAATATGAACATGAATATTCTAGTTATTTCCATGCAATCCAATTTCTTACAAATCAATTAATTATATTTACCAATAATAATAAACCAAATAATTTCCCCCATATATTCCTCCAAACCACAACTTAACCATTTCTGCTTTCAACACAATATACAATTAATAGTATCTCAATTATTACAATTCCCTAGTTAAATAGAGCTTTTTTTCTTTTGTGTTTTAAAATCTTGAACTTCCTCTTTTGCCCTAAATTTCCCATTGTTTGCAGTTTTCCACCTACCTTTTTTAGTGAGGAAAAAGAAATCTCTCTCTGCCTCATTTTGTCACATTGCAGCAAAGACCCTGCTTTACTTTCAGTTTCGGTTTTCAGCATGGCTTGGGGGAAAAAATCTGCACCTCTTTGCAGCTAGCAAAACAGCTGAGAGCAAATCAGCTGAGAGTCGGGAGGCCGATCTAATCAACTTATGGTAATTAACCTATGCTGGAACTGAAAGGGGCTGTTTTTTTCTATTTTTGCAGGCACAGGTCTACTCATTTGTTTTCTCTTAACACTGATCAGGTGTAGGGCGGAATTCAAGAATTTGTCTAGCAAAGATTCAAGAATTCAAGTATTCAAGAATTTGTCTAGCAAAAGTTTTGTATGCCCTGGTTTGCAGTTCAATATTACCAGAGAAGAAGCTATGCAAGATTAGGTTAACAACTTTTAATGCTTTTTTGACAATGTTGTTACAGTGAGCTCTGACACTTAGATCATTTGAGATGAGTACTCCAAGGTCCTTAACAGAGTGAGGGTTGTCTACAAGGTCATATCCACCCAGCTTGTATTTAGTGTTTTGATATTTTTTTTTGCCAATATGTAAGACAAAACATTTGTTGGTTGAGATTTGGAGTCGCCAATTGTTTGACCATTCTGATAGATAGTCAAGGTTCTTTTGTAGGGTAGCAGCATTGTTGGTGGTGTTGAATAGTTTTACATCATCAGCAAAGAGAATGCAGTTGCTTATAATATGATTGCAAAGCTCGTTTATGTAAAGTATAAAGAGTGGGGGTCCTAAAATGCTTCCTTGGGGGACACTGCTGTTAACTGGTCCAGGGTTTGATAGGGTGTTCCCTATTTTGACTACTTGTTGCCTGTTTGATAGGAACACAGCTATCAATTTATGCAGGGATCCGGAAATGCCATAAGATTTTAGTTTTAGAAGTAGCTTGACGTGTACTACTGAATCAAAGGCTTTACAGAAGTCTATATAAATTGTGTCTATTGCTTTACCCTGGTCAAGTTGTGAAGTCCATATGTTTTTGCAGTGTAGGAGTTGCAGATTGCAGGACAGTTTTTTTTCTGAAGCCAAACTGCTTGTTAGAGAGTAGGTTGTTTGTCTCTAAGAAGAGGGTAATAGATTGGTTTATTATTGATTCCATGACTTTGCATGTGATGCAATATAATGAGATTGGTCTGTAATTTTCAACTAGGCTGAGGTCACCCTTTTTGAAAATAGGGATGACTGTGGCTAGTGGCCATAAGCTAGGCAAGGAGTTGGATTTGAAAGATATTTCATAGATTATGCTAAGAAGTTCTGCTATGTTGGTTGAGAGCTTTTTAAAGAAGTAGGCACATAATCCATCAGGGCCAATAGATAGAGATGGTTTTAGGTTGCATAATGCCTTTTTAATGGCATCTTCTGTGAAATCAACATGTATTAGATCATTGTTGTACGATTGGGAAATGTGGAGCATGTTTACAAATACTGAACTGAAGAACGTGTTGAAGAGGTTGGCTTTAACAGTTTCATCATTACAGTATTTCTCGTTTGGCCCTTTGAGTGGTGGGATGGATCTTGAGTCTTTAAGTTTGTTGTTTACAAAATTATAGAAGGGTGGATTTTGTGTGTAGTAGGTTTTCCTCTTGTTTGCTGTGATAATTGACGCATTCTGCCTTTATCTGTCGGCATAAGGATTTGTAGTGGCTTATAATCATCCAGGTCTATTTATAATTTTATAATATTATAATGACTTATAATGATACAGGTTTATTTGATATTTATTTTTCAATCAGATGATGAAGAACTAAGCACTAATCTGTGGTACCTCTCCCCTCTCTAAACCCGGCTTGCTCTTCAACGACCAAGTTCTCAAGATCCAGCCACTTCTTTAGCTTATCTTGGAGGTATTTGGTGTAGAGTTTGCTGATTATGTTTAGCAAACATATTAGTCTGTAATTGGCATGGTAATCTCTCTTTCCCTTTTTAAAAATTGGGACAATTGCCAAGCCCCAATCTTCTGGGACATAGCTGATGGAGTTGATATAAGTGAATAGCACTGCCAGAACTGGTATCCACCACTTCAAATTGTTCTTTAGTAATTCAGCAGTAATGAAGTCAGCTCCTGGGGCCTTACTAGTCCTGAGTTAGCCAATGAGGGATTTGATTTCAGACTCTGAAACTGGGGGCCATTCAGGTAAATCCTTCATTGTATACCTTATACTCTTGCTGGAGGAGTCTTCATACATTTTCTGAAAGTGACATTCCCAGGTTGTAGGAGGTATATGGGTTCAGAACAGGACTCTTTGTTGTGAATTTTGAGCTACTAGATGCTATTTTGCTAGCCTGGAAAAGAATTGAAACCAGATCTACTTGTTTCCAAGAGTTACTTTCACTAATTATTACGGGTTGGCAAAATGTTCAGGCTATCTGGATCTCAGCCAGCACATTTACCTTTGCATGGAATTTCTCTTTATTGAACTGGGGTTTGAGATGGAATTGAAAAGGACAATGTAAACATGATAAGAATGAAATTAAAAGAGTGGCTCCATATCCATTTACAAAATATTTGCCAGCCCCCAGTTTTGATCCCATTTCTGATGACAGTGTTGTTGTGAAATAATTCTGTGGCAAATAAAAAAAAAGCTAGTTAATAGCAATAATAATACTATTTTTAAAAGATACAATATCATTAAGTTGCCATGTCAGACCAATAACAGTTTAATCAGTTATAGAGTTTAAGCTTCGAAGACAAGCAAAATATGCATATTTCACTGCCTACATGTATCTTGCTACCTATAAGGCAGTACTATATTATTGTACATATATTCATTAAGAAATGAACTTTCAGGAGGAACTGGAAGCGTCACAGTGAGACTGGCTGGAAAATAGTGGGCTCCAATGAGCCTCACGAAAATCCAGTCAGACAAATCACTGTCGGGAGGGTCTCTGGACTGCAACTGTTATGTAGGGATGGTGAAGAATGAGAGGTGCTTCGCACAACCAAGAGGAACAGGCAAGTTCCTCAAAAAGTCATAAACAGCTCTTCGAACCGGCGGTGGGGGTGGCAGCCATTAAAAATTACTGCTTTAAAGCTGGGGCAACCAGAGTAAGATTTTATGCAGGAGTGGTGTTTGAATGAAATACTAGTACCAGATGAGTCATTGGCCAACTCACAGGTAAAAAAGGGATTTTTTTTTTAAAAAAAAGATGTCCTGGCAAGGAAACGAGTGGCTAATTGGCACTTCGGAATTTTAATGGAGGGAGAAGAACAAAGAGGAAGTGAAAGTACTAAAGCCAAGAAAAGAAAACTTTATATTTGGATTTAAAATTGGATTTCGAGAAATTAAAACTAATACAAGAGAAAGAAACCCGAGGGAACGTAGTTTTTAATGAGGATTTGAAATGATTTTGACCGTTTTGAAATTTGAAGAAAGAACAAAGAGGAGGTTAGAATATTAAAACCCCAGCAAAGACATTTTACAACTGGATTTAAAACTGAATTTGTAGAAATTAAAAACTAAAAGGAAAAGAAATTTGAGAGAAAGTATTTTCTACGAGGATTTAAAATACTTTTGAAAACTGGATACTTTGTTGTTCTGAGAATTGTGGATTGGAGAGAGACATCTGCTGGTGGAAAGAAAGCACTACAACAATCGGCTTAACTTGAAAGAAATAACAGCAGTGACCTTGTTCACTACAACACCTGTGAGAAATTTTAAGGAGTATTTGTTTCTACTCTAACTGCTTGGCCTCAACTTCTAAAGGAGGTAGAAAACAATAAAGCTTTAAATTGGATTGGACAAACATTTGTATTGGATATTATCTGGAAATAATAGAGAGACTATATGGACTTAAATCAGTGGTGAAATCTGAACCAGGTTACTACCAGTTCGCTGGCTGCATACACGCAGTGTGCACCACGCACCAAATGCAAGGTGCGCATATGCAGTGCATGCCAAAAGGAGACATGCGGTAAGTAGAACAGCGTGTGTGTGTGGGGGGGGTGATCAGCTGTGGTGCGCAATCTTTTTTTTTACTTTTAAAAGTAGAAGAAAAGGTTTTGATGATCGCGCTGCTCAGCTGGGATTGTCAGAGGCTTTTTTTTACCTTTTAATAGCATATTTTCTACAACCTTTTCGGCCAAAGAGGTTGTTAAAAAAATGCTTTTAAAAGAAAAAAAACCTCTGATGATCACACAGCTCAGCTGAGATCATCAGAGCCTTTTAAAAGCATTTTTTTACAATCCTGTAAGCCAAAGAGGTTGTAGAAAAAATGCTTTTAAAAGTTTTTTTAAAAAGCCTCTGATGATCACGTGGCTCAGCTGGGCATGGGCAGGGGGGGGGGGATCAGGAATTTTTGCTACCGATTCTCCGAACCACCCACCACCGGATCGGGCAATCTGGTCTGAAACGGGATCATTTCACCCCTGACTTAACTCTTAATTTAACATAAGTTAAAATATCAATAATTTTTTTAATTGACAATGTGGAGTCTTGGATGTGTGAGGAATTAATTGAGATGCTTAAAAATGTACATGAATCAAGACTTCTGGCGGTGACATCTGAGCGGACTGAGTGAAGATGGATTCATAGCTCCTGAAAACCCAACTAATTCCTGAAAAGGAGGCCCATAAGGGCAGTTCTAAATCCGGAGGGTTTGGAATACTAAAGTGGGAGGCTTTAAGCTTCGGATGAGACACTAGCATCCAGGAGAATAAAAGCCGAACACCTTAGATCCGGCAGGAAAAAAATCTGTCTTTAAGGCAGATCGAGAGTGATGGCGGCCGCATAGTGAGGAAGCAAAAAGTGATTTTCAGCATCAGTGGTCACGGAGGATTGGAAGAAAAAAGAAAAGTGAGATTCTTAGCAAGCTGTCACGAGTGAGAGAGTCACAGAGGGTGAGGAGAGTGGCGATCAGGAAGGAGAGCGCTTAATGCGAGATGATCGAACTGAGGCAACAGTATAATAAAAGCGGCAGAAGAAGCAATTAACATGAAGCTACAAAGTAACACCTGAAACTGAACTGAAACATTCGAACCTGAGCTAAGGATTTATTGTGAGAGAAGGGGAAAAACAAAAATAAAAAAAGGAGTAATCTCACCGCGAGAAGGAAGAGACTGTGAAGGTATATATAAACTTTGGAACTAAAAAGTTAAGGAGTTTCTTTCTTTTAATTGACGAACTTGGTGAACTTGGAGGATTGAGGAGGAGACAATTTGGAAAGAAAATTATAGATAGGCACATGGATAAGGTGGATTTATAAACATTGAGAAGAAAACAGAGTGCAAGATTGGGAGGACGCAGAGACTGTGTGCTGGAATTTAAAGTGACTGAGCTTGATTTAGGAGATAGATCTAATCTGATGCAATAAGGACTGGAAAAAAGGGGAAAAAAGAAGAATTCAAAAAAGGATAAAGTCTGGTTGGAATTTATTATACTGATAGAGATTGTGACTTGAGGAGGGGGGAAATTGCTTTGTTGGTAACATTTGAAAAGGGAAAGTTATAGAATATATTATTAAGATAAATTTATTGTTGAAGAACTGTGTGGATAGGTGTTGAAAGAATCAAAGGGGAGATTTATCTTGAATACTTGATATTTTATAATAATCAATGAAAATAGTTGATATTATAATACATAAATTAATTAATTTGATTTTAAAAGGGGTAGGGATGATTGTTAAAGAGTAATTGAACGGTTAAACTTGACTTGAGCGGAGGTATATATATAAATTAATTAATTAAAGGGATTGATATATAACTATTAGTGGTAAAAGATAAACATAGAATATTGATATAGAAAATTGTAGTTATACTTTGAGAATATAGTACATATATAGATAGAGGTATACATAGATATACATAAAGTCTAACTGAGATAAATACTGTGATTATTATTAGTAGTTTAAAGTAAAAAAGAAAAAGAAAGATAATATCTAAATTAAGTCTGTAAGAAATGACAACTAAAGTAATAACTGGTGGATATAGAAGAACACTTCAAGGTAAATAAAACATTATATGATACTGTGGAAGAACCTCACAAGAAATCTAACAATGTCAACAACAGCAACAGTAATGAAAACTGGAAAAAAGCCCATAGCTAATCCAACAGCTATGTCTTCCCTACTACTCAACGATCAATTGAAAATATGTTAGGGAAGGAAAAAGACAAAACAGAGCTGATGATGAATAATATGCAAAACATGCTCCAAATGATTCAAGAGACATTGATGAAGTCACAAGAAAAAATGGCAGACAATCAAGAAGAGACTAGGAAACACCATCAAGAAATTAAAAATGAGATAGGGGAAGTAAAGGAAGATTTAAAAAATATGAAGGAAAAGATAGAGAATATACAACAAACAATTGCAGAAAATGAGCAAAAAGTTACAAAAATAGAAACCAAGGTGGATCAATTAGACCTTAAATTAGAAATGGCAGAGCAGAAGGTACTACAGTCAAACAAGAAATTGTTGGACACAATTATTTTCTTGGAAATGGAGAAAGCCTCGTTTTTTTTTTTTTGCATTTCCAGAATGTCATGGAGGAGAAAGAGGAAGATTTGGAGGATAACATGAGTGAAATAATAGCATAATTAATACAGAGAGATAAGTTGAAAATAAAAGATATCATGGATGAAATCTATCGAGTACATAATAATTATATAAGAAGACACTGTTTAGCATGGGAAGTACATATCAGATTAATTAAAAAAACAATAAGAGATGAAATCTATAAAAAATCAAGAGAAGAGACTGTAACATATCAAGGGAAAGAAATCATAATTCTAAAACAAATCCCACGCAGAATTCGAGATCAAAGGCAACAGTATCATTTCTTGACATCATACCTTATAAAACATAGAATAATGTTTAGATGGATTATCCCCGAAAGTATCCTCATCACATGGCAGGATAAGAAATTCAAAGTTGATTCAATAGAAAAAGCTCAAGAGTTCTATAAAAATTACTTGGAAGAAGAACAAGAAAGTAAAGACGAATCAGAAAGTAAAAGTCAGGAGGAAGATCAACAAGAGGAGATAGAAAGAGAGAAAGAGCTAAGGAAAACCCAAGAAAAGGAACGAGAAGAAAGGGAAGGAGCAAAGGGAAGAGTTAAAAGGGAGACAAAAAATACCAAGAAACAAATACAGTAGGAGATGGATTATTTTGTGTGAATATTAATAGTTTAAATGCACAAAAAAAGAGAGCACAAATATTTACAAAACTAAAGAAATTAGATACAGATGTGATTTGTTTACAAGAGGTTTATATAAAAAAAGGACTCCAAAAATTATTAGAAAACAAGAAATTAGGAAGACTACATGTGTCACTATCACAACAGAAAAAAAGAGGAATTGCAGTGTACATAAAGGAAAGAATAAATTCAGAATCAGTGTATGAAGATGATGAGGGCAGAATTTTGATGATAAAATTAGATTCAGAATATAAACAAATTCTATTAGTAGTAGTATATGCCGCAAACAAAAGTCAAAAGAATATTTCAAACAATTGCACAATAAAATAATAAAACAAGAAATAGAGAATGTATGTATAATAGGAGATTATAATGCCATAGTTGATAGTAAAAGAGACTATTATAGCAATAAGAAAAATTTAAAAAAGAAGGAAATACTACCTAAAGAGTTTTTTAATATGGTATTAGAATTAGGCCTAAGAGACACCTGGAGAGAAATTTACAAAGAAGAAAAGCAATATACATACTATTCTCATCCACATCAATCTTGGTCCAGGATCAATATGGCCTGGATGACAACACAATTGTAATTAGAATTAGAAAAAATAGAAATAGGACTAAACAAGTGGGTGGGCCATAATCCGATAATTATACATTGGAAAGGACAATGTATCAGCAGACTAAAGCAGTGTTATTAACTGTTATTAACATCAGCTGCCTGCAATTACTGCAAGTTCAAATCCCACCAGGCTCAAGGTTGACTCAGCCTTCCATCCTTTCTAAGGTAGGTAAAATGAGGACCTAGTTTTTTGTTTTTTGTTTTTTTTAAAATTTGATTTATATGCCGCCCTTCTCCAGAGACTCAAGGAGGCTTACAATGTGTTAAGCAATAGCCTTCATACTTTTGTATATTTTATACAAGGTCAGCTTATTGCCCCCACAGACTGGGTCCTCAATTTACCTACCTTAGAAAGGATGGAAGGCTGAGTCAACCTTGAGCCTGGGAGATTCAAACTTGCAGTAATTGCAGGCAGCTGGTGTTAATAACACTGTGCACTGTACTACCAAGGCTCTGTTTGTGGGGGCAATAAGCTGACTTTGTATAAAATATACAAAAGTATGAAGGCTATTGCTTAATGCATTGTAAGCCGCCCTGAGTCTCCGGAGAAGGGCGGCATATAAATCAATTTTTTTTAAAAAAAAGGTACAAAAGGTGGACATTAAATCAATACATATTTAAGGAGAAAGAATATAAGCAATTCCTGGAGAAAGAGATAGAGATTGTCTTAGAAGTAAACAAAAAGAAAGATACATCGGCTTAAAACCTTTGGGACACGCTAAAAGCCTATATTAGAGGGGGTGACGATTGCATATACGGCAAAAAAAAGAAAAGAGAAAAGGTCAAAGCAAAATAAACTACAGGAAGAGTTTAAAAAATTAGAAGAAGACCTTCAGAAAGACCCCCAAAATAAAAGAGTAAGAGGAAAGGAGAATAATTAAGCACAAACTAAATTTGATAACCCAAGAAGTGGCATTTAAAATAAAGAGGGCAAAACAAAATTATTTTGCGCATGCAAACAAGGTGAGCAGGTGGTTAGCTTATAAGTTTAAAAAGGAAAATGATAAAAGAATGATACAACATTTGAAAGATGAGGAGGGGAAAATCCGATATAAAAGAGAAGACAAGAAACGAATAATACATACTTTCTTTTCCAAATTATATTCGCAGGAAGAAATGATAGAAGTGGAAATTAAAGAATATCTAGAGAAAACAAATGTATGTAAATTTACGGAGGAACAGAAAAAAGTATTGAATAGACCAATCTCTGAAACAGAATTCGGAATTGCAATAAAAAGGCAAAAAAATAATAAGACACCAGGGCCAGATGGAATACCCATTGAGCTATGCAGGTGCATACAAAAGCAGATAGAAGGTTTTATGTTAGAACTATTCAGTGAAGCACTACAGGAGACAAATATACCCAAAACATGGACAGAAGCACTAATCACACTTGTATATAAGGGAGACTCAGACCAGCAATTAGTACAAAATTACAGGCCTATCTCTTTATTGAATTCTGATTATAAAACTTATATGTCAATAATTGCTGAAAGGTTAAAAATGATTCTAAATAAACATATTCATTCGGATCAAAATGGTTTCTTGCCAGGACGACAAATTAGAAATAACACACACACTATAATTGATATATTAGAATTTTATGAAATACACCCAGGGAAACAAGTTTCACTGGTTTTCCTTGATGCCCAAAAAGCATTTGATAATTTGAATTGGAGATTTATGATACAATAAATTTAAAAAATGGAATTTGGCTCAAAATTTGAAAAAATGATTGAAAAAATATATTTAAAACAAACTGCAAGAGTAATTATGAATCAAGATGTGACAGACGGATTTGAGATAACAAAAGGAGCGAGACAAGGATGCCCACTTTCCCCACTTCTCTTTATATTATCATTGGAACCACTCTTAAAAAAAAGTAGGGAAGATCAAGAGATAAAAAGATTGATAATAAAAAATGAGGAATACAAATTGCAAGCTTTTGCAGACGATATGGTCTTTATAATTGAGGAACCCCTAAAATCAGGCCCTAAATTGATTGAAAAAGTAGAATTTGGTGTAGTGGCAGGTTTAAAAATTAATAGAAATAAATCCAAAATGTTAACCAAAAATCTTACAAAGAAACAAGAGATAGAATTAGAAAATAGTATGAATATTCAGATATATAGAGATAGATAGATAGATAGATAGATAGATAGATAGATAGATAGATAGACAGACAGACAGACAGACAGACAGACAGACAGACAGACATGTAGGTCTTTGGTTATTTGGGTTTTCTCCCGTGTAAAATTGGAAGTGTCTTGGCAACGTTTCGACGAAGTCTCATTCATTATCTTCAGGCTGATGTTCTCGGCTTCGTGCTTCCAGGAGCAATGTGTGATTGCAGCTTTTTCTTCCTTTTAACTGCCAGTGGGGGTGGGAGCTGATTGGGTGGGAGCATGGCTGTGTTCTGATTGGGTGGAGGTGTGCTTTGATTGGTTGGAGGCCTGGCTCTGCTCTGATTGGATGGGGGGTTGGCTGTGCTCTGATTGGCTGGGGGTGTGCTCTGTTTGGGTGGAGGCTTGGCTGTGCTTGGGTTAGTCTGAGTTGCAGGGGGATTTGAGCTGGTGAGCTGCATTGCTGTTGTTTGGCTCCCAAACAGAGCACACCCCCAGCCAACCAGAGTACAGCCAACCCCCCATGTGGCTGCAGACGTCTGACAGTGTCATCCTCTTGCTATGCCATGACCGTTGACCTTGAGACATTATCAGCTTCAAAGAAAATGCTGCAGCAAAGTTTCACTTTCCTTCTCCTCCAGCTCACTTCCCCCTCCCAAGAATTCCAATAGTTCCCCCCTCCCCCCGTTTCATGGCAGCCGAGCAAGTAAGCAATGAAAGAGCGGAGGCTGACATTCGGCCCTCCTGCAGAAGAGACATTATTCCTACAAGAAAATGACATAAAACAGATGATCACAGAAATAAGCATGACATAAAATCAGATTAAGGTTTATCAGGATATTTGGAGTGAAACAATTGTACTTTCCTTGGCGCTCAAACATCTAATTTATTCACCCATTCAGCCTTAGATAATGGGAAATGTTTCCAGGCCACCAAATACTGCACCTTACCACGATGCTTTCTAGAGTCTAAGATTTCCTTGACCTCAAAATGCTGTTTCCCTTCAATTAGTATGGGGACAGGAGGAGGTTCTTGGTCTGGATGTAAAGAGACAAATGCTCTGGTTTTAGCAAACTGACATGAAACACCGGATGAATTCACCGCAAATTTTTTGGTAACTCCAATTGTACTGTGACTGGGTTAATGATCCGAACTACCGGAAAAGGACCCACATACTTGGGTCCAAGCTTTTTTGACTTTTGGGTAGTTTGCAAGTATTTGGTGGAAAGGTAAACCATATCACCAATTTTATAATTTTGTGCTTGAGCCCTCTTTTTATCAGCTTGGGCTTTATGAGCCCGATGTGCTTCATCCAGTGCCTTGTGAGTTACTGACCAAGTGCCATAACTGTTCAATCCAATCAACCAAGGAGAGGATTTGTGGATTTTCCTGAGGCAACTCTGGAATGGGCACAAAATCTTGGCCAGAGGTCACCTTGAAAGGGGTAAACCATGTGCTGCTATGTATGGAGTTATTATAGGCCACCTCTGCAAATGGCAGTAAATCTGCCCAGTTATCTTGCTGATAATTTATATAACATCTCAGATATTGTTCTAATACAGAATTGGTTCTCTCACAAGCCCCATTAGTCTGGGGGTGGTGGGCGGAGCTTAAACCTTGGGCAGAGCCTATCAACCCTAGGAACTCTTTTCCAAAATGGGAGGTAAATTGAACTCCTCTATCTGAAATTATACATTCTGGAGCTCCATGTAACCTGTATACATGTTGGACAAACATTTTTGCAAGTGTTTTTGCAGACGGGATCTTGGGACATAGGATGAAATGCACTTGTTTAGAAAACAAATCAGTTACCACCCAAATAACTGTGTTCCCCCCCATTTTCGGGCAATTCTATAATAAAATCCATGGAAATTTCCTTCCATGGGGCACCCGTCTGGCAACACTCTGAAGCAGTCTGGATGGCTTTCCAGGAGGTCTCTTGGCTGAAGCACACACGGGACAGCTGGTCACATATGCCTCCATATCCTTCTTGACTGCAGGCCACCAGAACTGCCGCTTAACTAGATGTAATGTTTTCACAAACCCAAAATGCCCGACAACTTTGGCATCATGGGCGTGCTGTAAAACTGTCGCTCTCAGACTGGCAGGAAGATACAGCTTGGCTCTCACCCAAGCAAGTCCTTCTCGAAGTGTACACTCTTTTGAATGGGCAAGAAACCACTCGTCAGTCTTTAGAGCTTCTCGTAGCTGTTTAGTCAAGTCATCCAACAAAGTTGGACCTGCTTTTGCCTGGGCTCTAGTAACTACTGGTGCCGCCAGTTGTATTGAGGGGATGATTGGCCGAATCACCTCCTCTCTAACACTATTGTATTGCAGCAGTCTAGAAAGGGCATCTGCCATGAAGGTAGCGCAGGGAGAAATTAAATTGTTTGAAGTGTTGAGCCCAGCGGATTTAATTTGGGGACAGTTTTTGTGGTGTTTTCAAAGCTTCTAAGTTTTTGTGGTTAGTCCACCACCTCAAACGGGTGTTTAGCTCCTTCGAGGAATTGTCTCCATGTTAACAGTGCCCAAATATATCTATTTTTATTATTACTATTTACTTTAATTACTATTAACTTATGCTAGTGATTTATGTTCCTGTTTCTGTAACTCCAATTATTCTTTATTCTTTTTTCCTTTTTCTATTTTTCAACCAAGTATACCACTTTTCCCATACTAGATAATAGTCATGTTCCTCTTTATCTTGTAATTCTTTTGTGAGTCTGTCCATTTCTGCACATTCCATAATCTTATTAATTACTCTATCTTCTGTCGGTGTGTCACTACTCTTCCAATTTTGTGCAAAAATTATTCGTGCTGCTGTTATTATATGGATGATTAAGTATTTTATTTCCTTTTCATATTGTCCATTTATTATACCTAGTAGAAAGGTTTCCGGTCTCATTTCTAATCTTCATTGTGTGATTTCTTCTACTTGTGTTCTGATCATTTGCCAGTATTGTTTTGTTTTTGGACAGGTCCACCACATGTGGTAATAGGTTCCTTTATGCAATTTACATTTCCAACAAGATGGAGAAGTGTTGGGAAATATTCTTGCCAGTCTGGCCGGTGGAAGGTGCCATCTATAGAACATTTTGTACATGTTTTCTTTATATGATGTAGACATTGTTAATTTATAGTTTATTGTCCATAATTTTTCCCAATTATCTAATTGAATATTGTAGCCGAAATTCTTTGCCCAAATTATCATATTTTCTTTGACCACTTCTTCTTCTAATTTGTATCCTCGTAAATAATTGTAAACTTTTTTTATTAATTTATCTTGTGTTCCTTGTAGAATTTCATCTAATTCATACTGGCCTTTTTGGAATCCAAATTGAGCCGAATCTTTCTTATATTTTGATTTTAATTGTAGATATGGCCACCAATCAATATCCATACCCAACTCTTTCAATTCTTCTCTTGTTCTTAGTTCCCCTTGATTATTTAGTAAGTCTTTATAAGTTCTCATTTTGGTGATGTCCATAGTATTTGGATACATCTGGGCTTCCATGGTTGATAACCATTCCGGGATTTTATTGTAATGTATTTTTTTGATGCCCTGCCATGTCTGATATAGTGCTTGTCTGACAATGTGTCTCTGAAAATATTTATGTTGCTTATCTGTGCCCTCCCACAGAAAAGCATGCCATCCTCGTTGTAAGTCAAATCCTTCCAAAGTCAATAATCTTTTATTTTTGAGTTCCATCCTTTCCTTGATCCAAATTAGTGCTGATGCTTTATAATATGTCTCCCAGTCCGGTAGTGCCAATCCTCCTCTTTCTCTTGTATCTTGTAGGTGTTTTGTTTTAATTCTTGCTTTCTTCCCTTGCCATATGTAGTTTGCTATTAATTTATTAAAATCCTTTAAAAAGTTTTCCCCTGGTTTTATTGGGATCACTTGGAATAAGTACAAAATTCTGGGTAAAACATTCATTTTAATTGAGGCGATTTTTCCAAAAAAAGATAATTGTAATTTTTTCCAAATTTCTAAATCTTTTTTAACTTCTTTTTTTTATTGAAAAAGTTTTACAAATACAAATTTTCCCCCTTCCCCCCCACCCTTACCCAACATTATAAAATACATATATAAAATACATACATATAGAAAAAATATATAATTCCCTCCCAATCCCACCCTAACCCTCCCCCTCCCCCCTTTCCCCTCCCCCCTTGACTTCCATTATATGCAATACTAGTATTCCCAAACAATGTATACGTTATTCATCCTTCCATATCTTTTTTCTATATTTTTCTATATTTACTAGCATAAACATCAATCCCTCTCAGCTGAAAGCTACATAATATTTTCTAGTCTGATACTTATTCTGTATATACTCAATCCATTTATTCCATTCCTGTATATATTTCTCATGCGTCTGGTCTTTTAAAAAGGCTGAGATCTTCGCCATTTCTGCAAATCCAGCCATCTTCTGAATCCATTGGTCCACAGTCGGTAAGATATCACTCTTCCAATATTGGGCAATCAACAACCTAGCTGCTGTCACCATATACAAAATCAATTTTGTTTCACCCAATGTAAAATCTTTAACTATACCCAGTAAAAATAATTGCGGAGAAAATTGTATTTTTTTCTTCAAAACATTTTGCATAACCCACCAAATTTTTATCCAAAAAGCCCTCACCTTTTTGCAAGTCCACCATATATGATAATATGTAGCATCTAAACACTCACATCTCCAACATTTTGGCTGCACGTTAGGGTACATACAAGACAATTTCTTGGGGTCTAAATGCCATCTATAAAACATTTTATAAAAATTTTCTCATAGATTTTGTGACTGTGTAAATTTAACATTCTGAACCCATATTTTTTCCCATGTTTCCATCATAACTGGTTGAGAGAAATTTTCTGCCCATTTAATCATACAATCTTTAACTAACTCATTTTCTGAATCCCTTTCTAACAGAACATTATAAACTCTCTTAATATGCATTGGACCTGTCTCCTTTATCTGTCTAACCAATTCTACTTCATATTCCATTAAACCAGTTTGTTGATCTTCTTTCCATCTCATCTGTAATTGATTGTACTGCAACCAAGTCAAAGATTTCCCTTCTTCCAACAGCATATCCAAAGTCTTCAGTCGCCATCTGCCCTCTTCAAAATAAAGTAACTCTTTATATAAGAAACCCCCAAGTGACTTAATATTTGTATTCAACATGGTATCAGCAAGATCCAGCCAAAACGGAATCTTATAATCCCAATTAATTCGGTGCTTCCTCCAGATTCTCATCAAGGCATTTCTAAGTAGATGACTATTGAACACTTTATCCACTTTATTGTCATAAAATAAGTATGCATGCCATCCCCAAACAAGGTCATGACTTTCTATATTCAACAATTCAGTCTTAGTTTTCCCAAACCAGACACTTATTTGTGTCAATGCAGCTGCTTCATAGTATAATCGAAGGTTTGGAAGTTTAAGACCACCTCTCTCACGAGTATCTTGCATTATTTTCAGTTTAACTCTCGGTTTTTTTTCATTCCAAATAAATTTATTCAGTCCTTTTTGCCATTCTAGCAGTGGTTTATCTGATTTGAGCACCAGTATCATTTGAAATAAAAAAATAAATCTAGGTAAAACATTCATCTTTACTGCTGATATTCTTCCAAGCAGTGATAGCTGCAGTTTCTTCCAATTTTGCATATCTTTTTGTATCTTTTGCCACAGAACCTCATAATTATTTTGAAATAGTTTTACATTTGAATCTGTGATTTGTATTCCTAAATATTTGACCTTTGAAACAATTTCGAAACCTGCCATTCTTTCCAGTTCCTTTTTTTTGCTCTCTGTCAAATTTTTAACAATCATTTTAGTTTTTTTCTGGTTCAGCCTAAAACCAAATACCATGCCATAATCTTCTATAATATCTTTCATCTGGATTATTGATTTCATAGGTTGTGATAGGGTAACAACTAGATCATCTGCAAATGCCTTAGTTCTATAGTCCTCTTGCCTTATGGCTATTCCAGTCAAAGAGTTCGAGTCCCGTATTGCATTAAGTAAGACTTCTAAAGTTAGAAAAAATAATAGTGGGGATAATGGACAACCTTGTCTGGTGCCTTTTTGTATGTTGAAATTCGATGTTAAACATCCATTAATAATAAGTTGTGCATATTGCTCTTGATAAATTGCACCAATCGTTTGTATAAACTGCTCCCCCAAATCCATTTTTTCCAAAGTCTTAATTATAAAGTTCCAATTCACTCGATCAAAGGCTTTTTCCGCATCCAAAAAAAACAGCACTGCAGAGATCTGTTTATTCTTATCTAGATAATCCATTAAATCTATAACTTGCCTGACATTCTCCTTCATATATCTGCCTTCAATGAATCCTGCTTGATCATGATGAATTACCTTTTGGATAACTGGCATCAATCTGTTGGCTAATACTTTTGCGAAGATTTTATAATCTGTATTTAACAGAGATAATTTTCTGGTTTCTTAAGACCTGATTCTTCTTTCGGAATCAATGAAACAAAAGCTGTTTTCCATGAGGAAGGTATCTTACCTCCTAATTGTATATTACAGAATAAATCTTTAAGATGCTCAATCATTTCCTCTTGTAAAGTTTTATAGTAAACTGCAGTTAGGCCATCCGTCCCTGGAGCTTTAGCTGTTTTTAGTTGTTTTATAGCAAAACTAATCTCCTCGACTGTTATCAATTGTTCCAAACTTTTCTTTTGAGTTGTTGAAATTTTTGAAACTCTCTTGTTTTCTAGATATTCGTCTATAGAAATATTCTGTATATTATCTTTAGCATATAACTTAGTATAATATTCCAAAAAGGCCTTTTTAATTAATTCTTGTTGATAAACTTCTTTGCCAGCATATTCAGTACTATCAATAATTCGTGTAGATGCTTGTTTCCTCAAAGTGTACGCCAACCACCTGCCTGGTTTGTTAGCATTAGTAAAAGTATTATGCTTTGCAAATTGTAAATTAGTTGCCGTTTGGTCTGCTATAAGCATTTGAAATTGATCCTTCAGAAGTTTTATAGCCATTTGCAATTTTCCATCTGTTGGTTTTTGTATCAGTTGTTGTTCTTTCTTTTTTATCTCATCTTCCAATTGTAATCTCTTCTTCTGCTGGTTCTGTCTATGTTTAGAGTTCATTTGAATTAGTACTCCCCGGATATATGCTTTGCCTACATCCCAGACTATTTCAATAGGGGTACCTTTATTCAGATTCAGTTTTAAAAACTCCTTTAAATGCTTTTTAAGTTCAATTATATTTTTTTCATATCTGAATAAATTCTCATTTAATCTCCAGGATCTTCTTTCTCTTTTACCCATCTCGATTTCCATCCAGACCGAACTATGGTCAGTCAAAGTCCTAGGAAATATCTTTATTTTCTTTACTTTAGAAAGTAAGTTAGTAGTTAAGAGAAAAAAGTCTATCCTGGAAAAGGATTTATGCCTGTCTGAGTAAAAAGTAAAATCCAATTCATTTGGGTTTCGAACTCTCCAAATATCTTTCAATTCCAAATCCTCTTTCAGTTCAAAAAAAGCTTGTGGTAATTTAATCCCTAATTTGGCCGTAGTTTTTTTTTATCGATTTTAGGTTGAATTACTCCATTCCAGTCACCCATTATTATAATAGTTGAATAATTCCATTCCAAAATTTTTAAATGAAGCAACTTATAAAAATTTTCCTGCTGCTGATTTGGAGCATATATTCCGACCAACAAAATTGGTCCATTATCTGTAATAATTTCAATTGCAATATATCTTCCATCTTTGTCTATTTCTATAGTTTTAGCTACAAGTCTTTTATTTATATATATCACTACTCCATTCTTCTTTTCCAAATTTGAAGCAACAAATTGCGTTCCCAATCTTGAATTTATCAAATATTTCTGATCTTGCAATTTTATATGAGTCTCCTGTAAACAAATAACATCATTATGAAATTGTTTCAAATAATGAAATATCTTCCTTCTTTTTTGCGGAGAGTTCAATCCATTAACATTCCAAGACAAAAATTTAAGCGCCATTTGATCCAGTCTGAAATTTTGAGAGCAATTGTTGAAGATTCTTTTCTACAGTAGTAATCTTCGGTTTAGCTCCTCCCATGACTTCAGCTTGCTGCTTCTCTTTAACTCTCTTTTCACGTTGTGGCTTGTAATATTCTTGCTGCTGTTCCTTCATTTGTTTAGACATCGCTCTAGTTATACGTTGCTCTTCCATTTTAGAAGTTGTCAATTCAAGAGCCAACACCTCCTCTGTAATAGTTTTAGACATTTCTTCCAAAGGAGAAGCTTCAAATGGTGCAAAAGGATCAACCACAACACCACCTACAGCTCCCATTGTCTCTCTTGCCTCCTTTTGCAACTGCTTTATTTTTGCTTCTGTTTCTTGATCAAACTCAGCTTGTAATTGAGCCTCCTTATCTATTGGTGAAGATATACGTGGAGGAGGAGAGCCCGCTTTCAAAACATTATAGTAAAATTCTTCTGCTTTTACAATAGTATTAAGGCGGTATCTCACTCCTCGCAGCCTCAATATTACACCCATTGGAGCATCCCACCTGAATTGTATATTCTGTCTTTTCAATTCTGCCACCAAAAATCCAAAATGCTTTCTATCTCTTAACATTTTGGGTGGTAATTCTTTAAAGCAGAGGTTCCCAATCGTTTTCGGTTCGCGGCTCCCATAGCAATCCGACTTGCAACTGCGCATGCGCACTAGACGTTTCAGAAATGGCGCATCAGCGTTAGACCCAGCGGGCGGAATATTTCGCGGCGCCCTTATGACGATAGCGCGGCTCCCCAGGGAGCCGCGGCGCACAGTTTGGGAACCACTGCTTTAAAGACTCCAATCTCACTTCCATCAACTTGAACAGTTGTAACAAAGGAATTTTGCAAAATATCATTTCTCATTCTTCTGTCTGTGAAGTATATCACCACATCTCTAGGCAGTTGCCTTTGTACCGCCACACGAGAGTTAACTCTGTACGCCTTGTCAATCTTACACAGAACCACACCTGGTTCTACCTTCAACAAAACTGCTAAAGCCTCTGCACAAATTTTCCTAAGATCTTCCTTGGTGTTCTCTTTTACACCTCTCAGTCTGATAGCATATTCCATTGATTGAAATTGCATCATAGTAATCTCATTTTGCATTTTTTGTGTAATTTCTTCAATTTCAACCATTCTTGAATCAGAGGCTCTGAATTTAGTCTCCATCTCTGAGGCAAGATTATCCACTTTTTTGTCAATCTGCAACACTACCTCAGACAGGCCTTTAGCCACTGTTTGAATATCTTGTTTAACTGCTTCATATTTCTCTTGAACAATTCCTTTGATCTCCTGCTCTGATCTTTGAATTTCTTTAATAATACGGTCATAATGGCTTTCTTCCTTTGTCTGAGTTTGCAGCTGCGCTGTTTGAGGCTGCTTCTGCTTATGAGTGGGGGAATCCCCCCCCGCTTGCTTTGTTGCCATTTTGCCTCTTACAGATCTTCCTTTTCCACAAATTCTAACAACTTTTCCCAAAAGGTTCTCCAGATTCAATCAGGTCTAAAACAATCAATTGCTGCTTTTTTTTCTATTTTATTTTATTTTTGCTACTTTTCTTTTTCTTCCAGCCGGATTTGTTACTGTTAGAATGTAACCAGATACACAGTTCAAATTACTTTCGCTTTCAGCTGCTCTCCGCTAAAAGCAAGTGCCATTTCCCCCCCCCCTTTCCTTTTCAGTTCCAAGTTGCTTTAATCCTCCAAATATTTCAGAAAAAAAAAACTTTAAATACTTGCAATTTGACAGGAAGTCCAAAACTTTCTCTTTTATTGTTTGGTGGTAAAAATGCTGCCGCGCTATCTTGCTCTGCGGTTTGCAGAGTTTCCCAGCCGTCCGGAGCTTCAGCGACTTGGATAGGGAGTCCCACCCTGTTAACACCCCAGAAACGCAAAAAAAAAAAAAACGCTCTGGGGGTCTCACAGGGGACTCTACCTTCTGCCACCGGCTCTCCTCACGACGTCCTCTTGGCTCGGAGTTTTTTGAGCCGTTTCTAGTCTCCGAAACGGCTCTTTACAGGTGGCTGGGCTGGCGGTCTTCAAGGGACCATCAGCAATGGTCCGCGGCAACACCGGAAGTCCTAAATCTTTTTTAACTTCTCTTGCCAATTTATCATAATTATCCTCTTTAATTGATGAGCTTTTTTTGGTGAGCCATATTCCTAGATATTTTACCTTCTTTGTCATCTGTATATCTAATTGGTCTTCTAATTCTTTTTCTTGTTGGTTAGTGAGATTTTTCGTTAGTATCTTTGTTTTTTGTTTATTGATTTTGAGTCCGGCTACACTCCCGTATTTTTCTATTTTATCTAATAATTTAATGCCCGTTGTTATCGGTTGTTCTATGATAAATACCATGTCATCAGCGAAGGCTTGAAGTTTGTATTCTTCCCCTTTGATTTTCAGACCTTTTATTTCTTTATCTCTTCTGATCTCCTTTAAGAGAGTTTCTAAGGCTAATATGAATAATAGGGGGGACATAGGAGACCCCTGTCTAACTTCTTTTGATATCTGAAATTGTTCTGTTAAGTCACCATTTATTATTATTTTTGCCGTTTGAAATGAGTAAATTTTCTTTATCATATTTATGAATTTGTCGCCAAATTTCATAATTTCCAATTGCAGTACAAGAAATTTCCAATTTAAATTGTGAAATGCTTTCTGTGCATCTAAAAAGATTAGGGCCACTTGTTTATCTGAGTTTATTTCATAATATTCTAATACGTCCATTATTAATCTCATATTATTTTTTGTCTGTCTCTTTGGGATAAAGCCATTTTGATCGGAGTGAATGTATTCATAAATTATTTTATTGAGACGTTCTGTGATAATCAATGTAAATAATTTGTAGTCCACATTTAAAAGTGATATTGGTCTGTAATTTTTTATATGTGTATGATCTGTCTCTTCTTTTGGTATCAGCGTAATAATGGCCTCTGTCCAGGAATTAGGAATTGTAGCTTCTAGAAGTGCATCGTTCAAGACTCCAAGTAAAATTTCATCTATTACATGTTGGCAAGATTTGTAAAACTCTACGGGTATACCATCTGGTCCCGGAGTTTTATTTGTTTTTTGTTTTTTCTTCGCCTCTATTAGTTCTGTCATTGTAATTGATCTGTCCAATAAATCCCTATGTGTTTCCTCTAGTTCTTTGATATCAGCTTCATTTAAATATTGTTTGATATCTTCTTCTGAGGTCTCTTCCTGTTCATACAATTTTTGGAAAAATGTTTTAGCTATGTTCTTTTTATCTTTGTTCCTATAATATATCTCTCCTGTGTCGTCCTGTAATTGATATATTGTCCTTCTCTCTTTTTCTTTCTTCAATTTGTATGCCAACCATCGTCCTGTCTTGTTCGCGTGTTCGAAATAATTTTGTTTTATTGATTTGATTTTCCTGGCTATTTCTGTTTGTGTGATCAAATTTATTTTGTGTTTTGTCAAATTTATTTTTTCTTTGATCTTTTTGTTTTGAGGTTCATTCTGTAGCTCAGATTCATATTTTTCAAGATCTTTCAATAAATTGTCTTTCTTCTGTTGTTTTTCCTTGTTTTTCTTTGCTATGTATGCTATTGTCAGACCTCTTATTCTGGAGAGAGGTTTGTTCTTTAATGTTGATCTTAAAAAATATTTTCATTTCTTTTTCTATCATTTGTACATAGTTTTTATCTTTCAATATCTCAGTATTCATCATCCATCTCTTCTTCTTCTGATAGCCTTTCCAAATTATTTTTACTGGACTGTGGTCTGCCCAAATATTTGTCATTATTTCTATTTCTTCTAAGTCTTTCCTAAGATCTGTAGTCATCCAGGCCATATCAATTCTGGACCAGGATGAGTGTGGGATTGGAGTAGAAGGTGTACTGTTTTTTTTCTTTATTTCTCTTCAAGCATCCTGGAGGTATAATTCTTGTTCCATTTCCTTAAAAGTATCTGGGAGGGTTTTTTTCCTAGTTTTATTTTTTCTGGTACTCCAATAATCTTTTTCCATGTCTGAGATTGCATTGAAATCACCTATCATGCAAATGTTTTCATAGTTTAGATCTTTTACTTTGTTATGTATGTTTTTGAAGAAGGCACGTTGATTCTCATTTGGCGCATAAATTGAAATCAATAAAATTGTTTTTAATTCCGTTTGTAATTCAGTCATTAAAACTCTTCCTTCCTCATCTGCATTTACCTGTTTTGATTTTAGGTGTTTCCTAATATAAACTGCAATGCCTCTTTTCTTTTGTTCTGCTAGTGATGTGTAAAGGTTTCCTAATCTTGTATTTTCTAATATCTGTTGGTGTTGTTTTTTGATATGAACTTCCTGTAAATTTATTATATCCATCTCCAATTTTTGTAATTTAGTAAATGTCCGGATTCTTTTAGTTGGGGCATTTAATCCATTTATATTAATCAAAATCATTTTTATTTCCTGTTCCATTTTCTTCCTATTTATTTGTTGTCTTTAGTTTCCTTGTGTTTCTTATTATTCTTTGCGTTTTTCCCCTTGCTCCTTCTTTCTCCATTCTTTCTCTCTCTTTTCTTTTCTTCTCCTCTTGTTCTTTTTCTGTTTCTTCTATAGATTGTTCCTTTTGACTCTTATTCTCTGATTCCTCTCTGGATTCTTGATCTTCCTCAAGGACAAAGTGTTGATCAAAAAATTCCTGGGCTCCTTCCAGACTATCTAATTTAATTTTCTTGTCCTGCCATGAGATCAAGATGCCTTCTGGTAGTAGCCAACGGAACATCACTTTGTTTTTAATTAGTTGTGTTGTAAGGAAACTGTAATTTTTCCTCTGTTCCCTTGCACGTCTCGGAATTTGTTTCAGTGTTATTATTTCTTTCCCTTTATAGAAAATCACGTTCTCTCTCATTTTTCTATATATCTCCTCTTTTATCGTTTTCTTTGCGAATCGTACGTGCACTTCCTTTGGTAGTTTGTTCCTACGTGCATAATTGGTATGCACCCTATAAGCTTCATCAATATCCCTTCGAATATCATCCTTATCTCTCTGTGTTTTTTCAGCGAAAATGTCCGTCATAATCTCTCCTAAGTCTTCCTCTTTGGTTTCTGTTATATTCTGGAATCTTAAGTAGAATGTTGACTTTTCCATTTCCAGGTAGGTAAGTGAGTCTTCGATTTCTCGATTACTTGCTATTTGTTGTTGTTCCAGCATTTCTACTTTCTTAACCGTCTGCTCCATTTTAAGTTCTGTTTTTTGAATCCTTTGTTCATTTTTGGCAATGTTTTGCTGGATCCTTTCTATCTTGTCATCCATTTTCTTAATGTTATCATTTATCTCTCCCACATCAGATTTCAAATCTTCGTGATTTCTTTTTGCCTCCTCATGGTTGTTAGCAATTGTTTCCTGGGTCTTATTCATCCTTTGCCAAGATTGACTGAATATTTTGTATGCTGGAGATAGAGCCTATCTTTTCTTTTTCTGTTCCAAGCATGGTTTCTATAGATCTCTGTTGAGCAGGGGATGTTGTAATGGAGACTTGGTTTGAGGTTACTTTCTTATTCGCTTTAGTTATAGTGGTTGTTCCGGTGCTTGTCATCTTAACTTTTTTTTGTAGGTTCTCCCAAAGTTTCGTGCACTGAACTACTCTTATTGTGTTTCAATATTGTTATTTATGATCAGTAATAGTGTCTAGGGTTTATGTTCTATATGTTGTAGATCCTCTAAATAAGTGTTAATCTTATTGGATTATGAATTAATTCTATGAATATCCTTAACACTCTAATAATTAATAATTAAGTAAATATATAGATATATATTCACTTTAGGAAGAAGAATATATGATGAAGGAGGTTGGGGAAAATTTGAATTCTAACAATTCATTAGATTTTGATATTGATAATACAATATAATAATCAGTAATATTAATTAACGTCAATATAGTAAAATAATAATCAGTATAATAATCGATCTATCAAATCAATACTGTCAAATTCAATCTTACTAACTTAAATTATTTGTTTCTAATTAGTTCTTAATTAATTATCCATATAGTAAATTAGAGATCAATTAATCAGGTGTTTCACAATCAAAAATTATTAATAAATGAATATACAGTTTTACAAGAATTAATCAGGTGTGTATATATATATGTGTGTATATATATATGTGTGTATATATATGATTATTTTGCACTTACTATACAATTCTATTTCCCTCTTATATATCAATCAAATCAATCAATCAATCTTATATATCTATCCAATCAAAACTATCAATTTCAACCTTACTAACTTAAATTATTTATTTCTAATTATTTCTTAATTAATTATCCATATAGTAGATTAGATATTAATTAATCAGGTGTTTCACAATTAAAAAGTATTGATTAATGATTATACTATTTTACAAGAATTAATCAGATGTATATATATATATATAGGATTATTTTGCACTTAGTATACAATTTTCTTTCACTCTTATATATGAAGTTATTGTATCCAAATATTATTATTTTTTTGTATTATAGTCTTTGAAATCTGTCTCTCTAGAAGTATCCAATAGCCAAAGGTTCAAATGTCCAAATTTCAGCACTTTAAAACACTTTGAACTAGTCTGTTTGCCGTTATCAGTTGGTTAGTTTTTCTACTGGCTTCTCAGCTGCTTTGCTAAACAACCGTTTCTCCAATTGCCAATCTGTGTCGCTGCTCTCGCTCGCTCTCCCTGTTTCAAAGGCTTCCTTCACTTTCACTCTCACTCTCTCTCTCTCTCTCTCTCACTGTTTTGCTGTCTTCCTATTAAATAGTTTCTGGATATTTCTGTCCAGTTTGCTATGGCTCTGTGATCAAGTCCAAAAAATAACCCTTCTTCTCCGTTAAATTCAAATCTGAGACCTGGTCAATCGCCACTACTTGGATCTCTTTGAAATCCCTCACGTAGTCACCACCTGTCAAATCTTCTTCCACCGTTGTCTTCTTTCTTCGCCGCTTTCTCTGGTTTCTATTCCGCCATTTTCTGGAGTCTCCAATTTTCTACTTTCCACTCTCTGCTTTGTTTTATCACAATACTTCAATTACTCCTCTTATTATGTCAATCCACTTTCAATCTTTCTTTCGTTTACTGATATTAAGTATCGTCTCTCCACCACTGATACAAAGTCTCTAAATTGCTCTCGTTCGCTTTCAAAACTAATTCACGTCTCTTCTTTGTCTCTTCTCTATCGTCTCAACTCTGCTTCCATTTCTTTTTGTAATAAATCCAACACAAATCAACAAATCTTTGTCTAATTCCCAATTCCAATTCCCTGCATATTTGTGTATATAGTGTATTTAATGCTCAATCAACAACTCTCCACTACGTTTCCTCAAAATCACCTCAGATCCATTGCAGTCAGCGTTCTGGCCAGCCAAAAAGAGGCTGGTTTTTTCCCGATCAGGATTAAGGAGTTTTCCTTGAACCTTCGGGGCAATTTTTATCACCTCTGAGGTCCTCAGGATTTCCCCTTTAATCTATTGACCTCTTTGTGGTCAATAGTGCCAAAGAAAATGGCTTCCTGATCGAAAATTGAAACTCAGGGAATGGAGCGCTGTCCCCTCAGTTCCTATCACACTGACGTCTCGAATCTTCTCGTATCATTAGATATTTTTAAAGCTTTTGACTCTGTACAATGGGAAACTATTAAAACAATCGTTGAGGTATTAGGTTTTGGTAATAAGTTTATACATGTTATGTCAAAATTGTATCAAAAAAGTAGTGCAAGAGTGAAGGTGAATGGAAGGTTGACAGAAGAGATAAGATTGGAAGCGGGTACAAGACAAGGATGTCCCTTGTCTCCAACATTATTTTTATTAGTTATGGAAATTTTGACCAAAATGATAGAAAAAGACGAAGAATTGGAAGGGTATAAGGGATATAAGATAAATCTGTATGCGGATGATACTTTGATTATTTTGAAGGACATAGAGAAAGATTTGAAAAAGATACATAAACATTTGAAAGAATTTGAGGAAATGACAGGTTTGAAAGTAAATTGGTCAAAATCTGAACTATTAATGAATAATAATGGTAATGAGCGGGAGAATATGCAAGAACAATTTGGGATAAGGATTAAAAATACACTGAAATATTTGGGCATAACACTTTCACTCAAAGTTAAAGAAATGAAAAAACTAAATTATGATGTGCTGATGAAGGAAATTGAGAAAAAGATAGATAAATATAAAATGATAAAGTTGTCTTGGTTTGGTAGAATTGCAATGTGTAAGATGATGTTGTTGCCAAAGTTTAATTTTTTATTTGAGATGCTACTGTTAAATTTGACAGAGAAAGATATTGACTGATATCAGAAGAAACTGGATAAATTTTGTAATTGTGGGAAAAGACCTAGAGTAGTGAAGAAAATGTGGTATCAAAATCAAAAGGAAGGTGGATTAGGAATCCCCAAATTACTCAATTATTATTGGGCCTATGCTATTCGGATTGTGGTAAAAATATTTAAAGGTGAAGATAGTCATTGGAGAGACTTAGAATTAAAAGATATCAAGAGATTTGGCTCAACATGGTTTTTAGATAAAGCAAAATCAAAATGTGTAATTAATAGTTATTGGTTAAAGGGACTGAGTAAAATTTGGAATAAATTTGTTAAAATTTTAATTCCAGATATAATTTTCTTGGGGAAGACAATTGAAAATTGGCCGATTAAAACTAATACAAGTTGTGATAAGGTAATTGAAGATGAAAATATAGAAATTATAATAAATTGGTTAAAAACTTTAGAAAATGAAAGGAGGAAAAAAGAAATTATTGAAAAATTGGGTTTAGGCTGGTTTGAAAAAATACAGATAGAAAAATGGACTAAGAAAGTAAGAGATAATTGTTTGATAAGTAGAAGTAAAACTGAGTTTGAACGTTTAGTATTTCAAATTATGAAAGATGAAATTGGGCTAAAGGGACTCGTTAGTAAGATTTATAAGATTATAAATTTTGATGGAAAACCACAAAGGGTGATGAAGATGAATTGGGAAAAAGAACTTAATATTAAAATATCAGATCTAGATTGGAATGTGAATTGGAAGAGTACAATTATGAAGACTTTATCTGTAAGGATTAAAGAGCATAATTATAAGGTTGTTTGGAAATGGTATTTGACTCCATTAAGACTGTCACTGATGGATGATAAAATTAGTAAAAATGTTGGAGATGTGATATGGAATTAGGGACTTATGAACATATGTGGTACAAATGTGATAAAGTTAAAAAGTTTTGGCATCAATTGGAGAAAATCATATTTGAAACGACGGGGAAAGCAATAATATTGGGACCAGAAACTATATTACTGTTGATAATTAAGGAAATAGAACTAACAAAATATGAAAAAGAATTGATTAGAATTATGATTATAATGGGTAGAATTATAATAGCTAGATATTGGAAATTAGATGTGAATTTTAGAATAGAAGAGTGGTATTGTGAAATGTGGAAATTAGCTTTAAATAATAAAATGACATGCGATATTAAAATTAGAAATGGTAACTATAAAGAGGATATTTTCTGGAAAATTTGGAAACCATTCGTGGAATATGCCTTTGGAAAATTGGACGCTTCGGTACCTGTACCCCGAGAACGTGGATTTTGGTGATCATGAGGATATATCCGAAGAACCAAATCTTCCTTTCTTATGTATAGCACAGGGTGAAGTATTGTATATGTTGTTTGTAATGTTATTTTAAAAAATAAAAAATATTTAAAAAAAAAAGATAGCTTGGCATACAGTTCAGCAGCCCTAAATTTTTTCAGGATGGTCCTCACCAACTTTACACGGTCGTCCATTTTCTCGGTGTAGATAAGAATGTCATTCAAGTACATTCTTGGATGAGCACCCCCTTGTACAGGTGTTCATGCAGCACTTTGTTAATTAATTGCATGAACACAGCAGGGGTTCCTTGCAGTCCGAAAGGGAGCACCCAAAACTGGAAACATCCCAGCGGGCAGTTAAAAGCCATTTTCCATTCATCCCCTTCCTTAATCCGAATTCTATAATAGGCCTCCCATAAGTCCAGTTTGGTGAAAATTTTCCCCTTGCCTAGGTGGGCTAGCATGTCCTTCATGAGTGGCAGGGGGTAGACATTTTCCACGCAAATGGCATTAAGGTTTTTGTAGTCAACCACCAAGTGAAAGGACCCATCTTTCTTCTCCCGGAAAAGTACCGGCGCTGCCACCCATGGCCTAGCCTGTTGGATAAACCCCCATTTTAGGTTTTTGTCAATAAAGTCTCGTAGTTCCCCCAGCTCCTGGGGGGGGGTGTCATGGGGTAAATTTTTGGCTTAGGGAGTTTCACTCCAGGAAGTATTTCAATGGTACAGTCAGTTGGCTGGGGGGAGGGGGCAGCACATCTGATGCCTTCTCGCTGAACACCTCCTGGAGGTCCCAATACTCCTTTGGGATCTTTTCCTCCCCCACAATGTGATCTGTTGCCATTGCCACCCTCTCCTTTCCCACTCCGTCCATGATGTGGGGTTCCTCCCCTGCTTTTTTGAAGCGGATGAACTCCCATTCTTCAGTTTATGCACTGGTTCCATTTATGGAGCCAAGGCAGACCAAGTATGAGAGGCCATTCCATGCTTTTCTTCCAGGAACTCAAGGTGGCCTACATTTTTATTCACAATAAATCCTGGAGCAAGAGATTCCAAGAAAATGCACCTAATAGCTAGGTCCTCAAACCTTTTAAACAGGGGGCCAACTCACGATCCCTCAGACTTTTGGGGCGGTGGACTGGCTGGGTGGTCATGTGACTGGGTGGGTATGGCTAAGTAGTCATGTGACTGGGTGGGCATGGTCAATTTAGCAGTCCATTAAACAATACACACAAATTAAACTTTAATTTTTTTGCTCCTGGGAGTGTTTTATTTGCTTTTGTTTGCATGTTGGTCTTTTGGTTGACTTTTCTTTTTACTAGATCATTTTTTAAGTTGTTTAGGAATCTAGTGGTCCACTTTAGGAAACTCAGTTTTGCAGCAATTCTTCTCAGCCCCAAGGAGCTTACAATCAACAAGTGTGTGTGTGTGTGTGTGTGTGTGTGTGTATGTGTGTGTCCCTTTCCCTCCCCCTCTCTGACTCTCTCTGTCTCCGGGGGGAGGGGGGAAGGAATCCCTGAATTGGTGCTGGGTGGTGGGAATCTGACATCCAGAGGCCGACCAGCAGCACGCTGAAGACCAGCTGGCCAGTGGGGACCCAGGGCAATCCCGTGGTCTCCCCCAAAGTAACAATCTCTTTCACTTAAAACTTGAAGACTAGTCTGCCTGGTGGGTGGGCAAGCAGGCGGTCCTCCTTCTCCAATCCTGTCCTCCTGCAGCACTCTGCTAGCCATGTGGAGGCCCCGGGAAGCCTCTGCATGCCCAGTTTTTGGCTCCCCTGGCCTCCAGTAGCACTCTGCTGGCCGAAAATGGACCCATTTTTGGCCTGGGGCCTCCAGGTACCCCATTTTTGGCCTCCCCTGCCTCCAGTAGCTCTCTGCCTTAACTTCCAGTTCCAGCCTATGGGGCTCACAAAAGTAAGTCCTGCACTCGGCCGAAGGGTGGGGACCAGTGGGTGGGTGGGGAAATGTGGGCAGTGCAGCCTTGTAGTCCCATGCAGGCTGGAATAATGGCTTTGGTGGGCTGTATCCAGCCCACGGGCTGTACTTTGAGGATCCCTGAGCTAGGGTTTTAAGATGGCCTTGAATCTGGATCTCACTGCTGTAGGCCAGCCCCTACCCACATTGTTTATCAACTGTAGTTCTTTCAATATTGATTTGCTTTAGAGCTGATTATATGGGAACCCTTTTCTTTTGTTATTAATCCCACTTCCTATGTTTATACCACCTCTGTAAACCAATATCCTGCAGACTCCAAATATTGCAGAGAAAACTAATTAACATAATCTTCTGGCTTTGTGATCTTATGAATCTTTCTCCTTATGGAAAATCATTAGGCACATAGACCATCATTTTTTAAAGCTTTCTTCCCCCCCCCCCCCAAATCCTAATAGCATATGCTAATAATGACTCTTGTTCCTGTATAAATAAATCATTTGCTTATTTTATGATAGCATTGAAGTCTATCCTGGAAACATTTTAACTGGAGGTAGTTATTATACTTTAACAGATAAACAAATGGTTATCACGCTGCTAATAGCAAAACTAAGCAAGGGAAATTAGGGCAGTCCAAAATCCACTGACAAAAATACTACTTTTTTACTGGAAATATTCAGTTCAATATCAACTTCATGAATGTCCACACTCTAAGGAACTGTAAATTATCAAGAAATATCTCTATGATCCAAACATTGTGAAACAAAGAGTAATAGTTTTCTCATTCAATGAGGCAAGAATGTAATCTTATGTAATTTAACATCTCAATATATAGAATGATAGTATAAACACCTCCATTCATATGTGTGTATGTGTGTGTGTGTATAATTTTCTAGCTGTGATTTTTACTGATATTGTTTCTTTGGAATAAGAAGTTGTAACTCCTCACCAGAGTCAGTGGGGACCTCTGCCGAGCATTCTGGATGCAGTCTGTCCAGGTTAATTCATAGTCAGTGGCCCATTAACAGCTCAGCTGGGCTTCTGTTTGTTGTGGTGCTGGGCATGATGTGTTGTACCAGCATGTATTTGTTTATCCAGGCCTGCCAGTCTCCTAGGCCCATACGGGCCAGAGCATCTTTTGTTGCTCGCACCATTCTCTCCACTTTTCCATTGCTGGATGGATGGAAGGATGCGATGAGGGGATGGTGGGTGCCCTGGCTTCCGCCATCCCCTCATGGGTTGCAGTGAACTGGGGCCATTGTCCGATACTAGAACGTCTGGCAGTCCGTGGGTTGTGAACAACTTTTGTAGGATGACCATTTCTGCTCTGGTCTTCTTCATCAGGTTTACTTCTAGCCATTTCGAGTAGGTATCCACCTCGATTAGGAAATTTTGCCCATGGAATGATCCCGCGAAATCCTGGACCATGGTGATTTAGGTGTCTCCCACTCCTGTGTTGGTGCTATGGGGGTGCTGGCAGGGGTGAAATGTAAAATTTGTTACTACCGGTTCTGTGGGCGTGGCTTGGGGGGATAATGTGACTGGGTGGACGTGGCCAACTTTTTTTTTTTAACTTTTCAAAGCATTTTTTCTAATGCTTTGAAAAGCCTCTGCTGATCAGGAAACTCAGCTGGGATTGTCAGAGAGACATTTTAAAAAATACCTCTCTGCTGATCAGGAAACTCAGCTGGAATCGTCAGAGACTTTTCAAAGCATTTTGTTTACTGACTCTTCGGCCAAGAGGTTGCAGAAAAAAATGCTTTGAAAAGCCTCTGACTATCCCAGCTGAGCCGCACGATCATCAGAGATTTTTTTTTTTACTTTTAAAAGCATTTTTTCATCGGAAGAAGTTGTAGAAAAAATGCTTTTAAAAGTTTTTTTAAAAAGCCTCTGATGATCGTGCGGCTCAGCTGGGCATGGTGGTGGTGGTGGTGCAGGGATTTTTGCTACCGGTTCAACGAACCACCTGCCGCCATCACTATCAGATCAGGTGATCCAGTCCAAACTGGGAGCATTTCACCCCTGGGTGCTGGCCTTCATTCTTGGCAAGGCTGGCATGAAGCGACCCATGCTGCAGTAGTGTTGTCCATGTTGGGCCATCATACATAGCTACATGCCAGCACCTTCATCTTCATGATTCCGGGGTAGCCTTCATGTAGTGTTTCTAGGATTGGTTGTGTTATTTTAGGGGGAATTACTACATGGTTTCCCCACATTAAGCAGCCCCTTTGTACAGACAGTTCATGTTGCTGGGTGTAAAATGGCTTAAACGCTGTGCTTACTGACTCCCATCCCCTCCATCCCCAGTCCAGTACCTGTGAGATCATCTGGTCTGTTTGAATGACAGGTGACTTTGGCCATTGTGATGGGGCCAGTAAGCAATGTATCAATTAGCAGGACTGTTGATGCTGAAGTTTGATCTTCCACTGTAATGGGTAGCGGGCACCGGATGAGGGCATCATCATGGCTCAACAATTTCCCGGGTCAGTGTGTGAGTTTGTAATTGTATGCCATTAGAAATATGGTCCATCACGTCATCCGCAGGGATAGGACCTGCAGTGTTTGTCAGTCCCCGGCAATTAGTCCTAGTAATGGTTTGTGGTCTGTGACCAGTTCAAATAGTCGGACATATATGTATTCATGGAATCTCTTGACTCTGGTGACTGCAGCCAGTGCTTCTTTGTCTAGTTGGCTGTAGTTCTGTTCCGCCAAAGATAAAGTTCTTGAGAAGAATGCTATTGGTGTCTTCCATCCGTCTGGAAAGCAGTGGCTTAGGACAGCTCCGACCATGAATGGTGATGCATCGCACGTTAAGACCAGCAGCAGTTTTTTGTTGTATTGGACGAGTATACTGTCAGAAGAGATTAGCTTTTTTACTCCATTGAATGCTGCCGCTTCTTTACGTCCCCACAACCATGCCGCTTTCTAGTAGTCTGTGGAGTGGTTGTGCGACAAATGCTTCGTGCTGCAAGAATAGACTATAAAAATTTAGGAGTCCCAGGAATGCCTGGAGCTCTGTCTTGTTCCTAGGAGTCGGTGCTTCCTTTTTTTTTTTTGAAAAATTTTTCAGTTTTATTTCTTATACACACAATATAAAATGTACATTTTCTTTTACATAATTACTCACACATATACATGTTTTCCTTAAAGAAAGCATTAAAATAAGGCATTTTGATTACATTTGAAGTTGCTCTTCTACCCTTTCTTCCCTCATTTCACAGCAAACCTTCTTTTTTTTCTCCTCTTTCCCTACCCTCCCTCCCTCCTCTCCTCTCCTACTTTCTCCTTCCTCCTCTCCTACTTCCCCTTCCTTTCCCGCACTCCTCTCTTCTTTTCCCCCTTCTCACCTTCTCTCCTACTCCTGTGCCCTACCCTTCCTTTCTCTCCTTTTCCCTTTCTTTCATTCCTCTCCCTCCCGCTCCTCTTCCTACCCTCTACTCCTTTCTCTTTTCTATCTTCTTTGCTGTGGAATATTCTCCTTGTTTGATATCCAAGCAACTCCTGTATTCTAATAGTATATACTTCATTTCAATTTCTTTTCAGATTTATTCTATCAGTGTTATCATCATAATTGTACATTTGTTCTTATTATCTTCTTTCTTTTCCCCCTTCCTATCCCACTTTTTCATTTACCCTGATGCCATCTGGGTTTCTATTTCTTTTTTATCCTCTCCCTCATTTAATTTTCTATTATCTAAATGATTTATTTATCCTCTTATCTTCATATTTCTTTTCTAACCATATATAAAATCTTTCCCATGTCTTGAAATACACTGATTCCTTTTTATCTCTTATTCTTAAAGTTAATCTATTCATTTCCCCACAGTCTAAAATCTTTTTTATTACTTCACCTTCTGACGGATTTTTTTCTGTCTTCCAATTTTGTGCAAATACAATTCTTGCTGCTATTATTATATGTAAATACAATCTTCTTTACTATATCTCTCTGGGAGAATACCCAATTAAAAAAACCTCTGGTTTTAATTCTATAGATTTATGTAATATTTCTTCCAACCGTTTTTGTATTCTAGACCAATAATTTTTTGCTTCTAAACATTACCACCACATATGATAGTATGATCCCGGCAAATGCAAACATTTCCAACATTTGGCTGATTTATCCTTAAACATCTTTGCTAATCTTTCTGGTGGCATATGCCACCTATAAAACATTTTATATAGATTTTCTTTATATGTAGTTGCCATTGTCAATTTATAATTCCTTTCCTATAGTTGTTGCCATTTCTCTAATTCTATTAACATATCCAAAAAATTTTGGCCATGTTATCATTGTCTCTTGGTGAATCTTCATCTTCCAATCTGATTTGCAACAAATAATTATACAACCTTTTAATCATTTTTTCATTCTTTCCAGTCATTATCTGATCCAACTCTGATTCCCCCAAATTAAAACCATATTGTTTCAAGTCTTTATCATATCTTGATTGTATCTGCAGCCGTGTATACCAGTCAATCTCAATCCCTTGTTTTTCTAAGGCTTGTTTCTGTTTTAATTCTCCCTTCTCTATTAAAATGTCTTTATATCTTACAATCTTGTCCATGTTAATCATATTTGGGTGTGTCAATGGTTCTATTGTTGAAAGCCACATTGGTACTTCCATATAATGTTTTTCTTTTACTCTTTCCCATACTACCAACAAACCATTCCTTACACAATATCTCTGGAAGTATCCATGGATCCGATTTTTCCATACCATAAGAAAGCATGCCATCCTAGTTGTAAGTCATGTCCTTCCAAAATCAATATCTTGTTTTCGCAATAAGATCCATTCTTTAATCCAAGTTAACATTGCTGCTTGGTGATACAATTCCCAATTTGGTAGACCAAATCCTCTTCTAATTCTGGAATCTTGAAGCAATTTAAAGTTATTTCTCGCTTTTTCCCCTATATTTGTTTGGATTGGATTGTTTTTTTGATGTAAAATGCTAATCCTCTTTTGCTTTGACCAGGCAAAGTTGTATACAATGTCCCTAATTTTATTCACTCCAAAAGTTTTTTATGTTGCTTTCTAATATGCACTTCTTGTAAGCATATAATTTCTAATTTTAGCTTCTCTAATTTATTGAATATTTTCCTTCTCTTTATTGCCGAGTTTAATCCATTTATATTCAAAGATATTATTTTAATTTCTTCTTCCATTTCTTATTTATTTATTTGTTTTGTCGATCTAGTCATTCTTATCTCCCTTAGTTCCTTAACTTCTTCTCCCTTGCTCCTTCTCTTAATGCTCTCTCTTCTTGTTCTTTCGTTGTCTCTCTTGATTGTTCTTTCTTCTCCTCTTGTTGTTCATCCCCTTTTTCTTCCCTCAACCTTCCTTTCTCTTGGACATCTATGTATTTGTTTATAAAATAACTCTGCTTTCTCTACTGAGTCTAATCTGTATCTTTGTTCTTGCCAGTTCACCAATATTCCTCTGGAATCAACCATCTAAAATGTATTCCTCTCTTTATCAAACATTTTGTGAGAAATTGATATTCTTTTCTCAGCTCTCTCACTCTTCTTGGAATTTGTTTCAGTGCCACTACTTCTCTCCCTTTGTGCTTTATCATCGTGTTTCTCATCAATTGCAATATCTCTGTTCTCAGTGTTTTCTTGGTGAATCTGACATGAATTTCTCTAGGACAGTGGTTCCCAACCTTCCTAATGCGGCGACCCTTTAATACAGTTCCTCATGTTGTGGTGACCCCCAACCATAAAAATTTTTTTGCTGCTACTTCATAACTGTAATTTTGCTACTGTTATGAATCGTAATGTAAATATCTGACATGCAGGATGTATTTCTATTGTTACAAATTGAACATAATTAAAGCATTGTGATTAATCACAAAAACAATATGAATCCAGTTTTAACTTCTAATGAAAATAATATTTAATAATAGGTTTAATAATGCAAAAGATGATACACGGCATAGTTCTTC
This sequence comes from Ptyas mucosa, assembly GCA_012654045.1. Taxonomy (NCBI): domain Eukaryota; kingdom Metazoa; phylum Chordata; class Lepidosauria; order Squamata; family Colubridae; genus Ptyas; species Ptyas mucosa. The sequence goes on along the minus strand of WNWU01013597.1, from coordinate 2,404,945 downwards.
TCTAACTTGCATATGACTGTTAGAACCAGGAGAGATCATGGATAGAGTACAATGTGAAACTCACTTAACAATGCTCTCGCTTAGCAACCAAAATTTTGGGCTCAATTCTGGTCATAAATCAAAGACTTTCTCTCCCTTCCTCTCTCTCTGTCTCTTTATTGCCTCTTTTTCTTTCATTCTTTTTTCTCTCTCCCTTCCTCTTTTCCTCTTTCTCTCTCTCTCTTCCTTTCCTGCTTTCTCTCCACTTTCTTTGTTTTTCTCTCTTTCTTGACCCTCCCTTTCTCTCCCTTCCTCTCTCTCTTTCTCTTTATTGTCTCTTTTTCTTTCATTCTTTTTTCTCTCTCCCTTCCTCTTTCCCTCTTTCTCTCTCTCTCCCTTCCTTTTCTGCTTTTCCCCCACTTTCTTTGTTTTTCTCTCTTTCTTGACCCTCCCTTTCTCTCCCTTCCTCTCTCTCTCTTTTTTGTCTCTTTTTCTTTCATTCTTTCTTTTTTCTCTCTCTCCCTTCCTCTTTCCCTCTTTCTCTCTCTCTCTCTCTTCCTTTCCTGCTTTCTCTCCTGCACCCAAAACAGGACCTTCAAGCTGTGGCTGGCAGAAGCAAGGGTTGAAACGGGAGCTTCAGGGGGCACTCCGAAAACTTCTCCTGTGTGGCTTTTGCTGCTGCAGGCATCGGCAGTGGGATGGTGGCAGGGAATCCCTGAACTTGCTCACCCAAAACTTTTCTCTTGTGGCTTTTGCCGCTGCAGGCATAGACAGCTCAGTGGTGCAAGGAATCCAGGAACTTACTCACCCGAACTTTTTCTGTTGAGCTCTTGCAGCTGCAGGTATCGGGGATGGCAGCGGCAGCAGCAGCAGCAGGGAGCCCCTGAACTCCCCAGGACTTCTGCACTAGAATCTTTTCTAGTCACATGTGTGCACACCCACATGCATGCACGTGACTAATGCACGCAACCTCTCTCCGCTCTCCTTACTAAAGTGTGGGGCACTGCGTTGTAAGCTGGGATACGCAGCCCTCCAATAGAGACAGAGGGTGAGGGTGAGTGAAGGCATGGGGGGGGGGCGAGAGAGGGCTTTGGCGACCCCTGTGAAATGGCCATTCAACCCCCAAAGGGGTCGTGACCCCCAGGTTGGGAACCGCTGGTCTAGATGGACGTTTCAACAATAACGGTGAAATATTTTCCCGCATTAAAATGACTTGAACATTCTTAATCGATTCCTTAAAATTCCCTCCACCCACACTTAAACATTTAAAATTAGGAGGGAGAACCTGTGTATTGCTAAACATGGATACAGACGTTAATCGATGTTCAGAGTCAGGTCCATCCTGGAACGGGCAATAAGGCATTGGGATAGAAGCACATAACACAGTGTCCTCTATCTGAGGTTCCAACAGTTGTTCCTCCCCAATGGAAGGAAGAACCTCACGTTGTGCAAATGCAAAATTTGTTCTGGCTTGCTCAGAAGGGTTCGAGGGTCCTCTCTGGCGTCTAACTCTAGGAATCTTCGGATGTGCTCCTAAATTCCTGTCTTCAGCCGAGGCAGCCTCTGGAACCACCCTGGATGTCGATGTGGTCACGGACGGTTGCATCCCAATCGTGGCGTGCGCGGAGTTTGTCGCAGACATCAAGGGCACACTGGAACGTGCAGCTACTGTCTGTTGGGCTGATGGTGCCTGCAAACCATCATCCAAAATGGTTGCCAAAGTTTCCATTACCTTTGCAACCTTGCACCCAACTCAAGAGTCTTTTAAACCTTTAGCAGAAGTCATCAAAGGAGCTAAAGTTTGCATGGCCTGATCTACAACGGCTTCAACAGCAAATGGCTCAATGTCAGCTTGGCCATGCTGGTTTATCAAAGAAGCAGTGACTTTTGAATCAGGCAGTCTGTTATCCCTAATTCCCCACTTACGGTCTGAGGTATGGGTCTTAATTGCAGTTACCACAGTTGAATTAGCTGATGTACAAAAATCAGCAACCAGGTCTTGGCCATCTGCAGGCAAGCCTAGATACCTAAGGATTGCCTTTCTGAAATCATCATCTACCTTTTGATGTTCTGGGACCTGAAGTGTCGTTCTTCCAGTCTGTGCCTCTGGACTTACAGCTCCTTTCTGTTCTAAGCTGGTTTGGGGGTTTTCAGCCATGATATTAGTGGCCTGAGCCCCAAACAGCCCATCCTGAGACTCCATACTATTGGCTGCTGCTGCTGTTGCTGACCTAGTCAACATCTACACCTTTCCTATGTCAATGTCAGGCTTTTCAATCCAGCGCGATACCACGTGAGCGTGCGTTCGTTAAACCATCCTCTGCTACCAATTGTGGGGTGTGGGGTTGAGGGGTACCCCAGACCGCGAACCAGCTCATGGGCAAACGCACTGGGATTGAAATAAAGTCAACAAAGGAGCCTTGAATAAATATATAATTTAATTTAAAATACTTAATAAGACACTGTGCCTTTAAAAAACACATTAAAAGCAAAGTCTTATCTGGGTATGTGAAGCCAGGCTATCTCCCTAGATTCCTCTCCACAATACCAAAAACAGTTCACAAGAAACAAAGGTTAATACAAAGGTGGACGTCTTTGGCGTCGACACATCATCAAGGCAAATGAAGGGCAGCAGTGTAGACTTCACAATAAAAAAGTCACCTGAGAATAAAAGCAGTTCAAGCACCAACGTGGCTTGAGAGTCTGTGAGGAGAAGAATTTCCAGCACAACCTAACCATTGGCTTGTGTGCTTAAAAACAGCAAAAACACAAGCATCTGTGGGAGTATCTCAGCAGCCGGCGTCTGGAGTCCTTATCTGCATCTCCTCCCTTCTACAGCATCGTGCTGGGCTCTGCAATCTTCTTCCAGCAGTGAACACTAGCTGGATCAGGCCCAACCGGTTGTCGAGGCCCAAGCCGAAAGGTGCTTGCTTATATTGTGAGCAAACCTGCAATTATCTAGGGCGGGGAAGGCTTGTAGGTAATTGCTTACAGCAGATGGGTTGATTGAGGCCATACCTCTTTTGTGGCTAATCATGTAGCCGCAGCAACCCTGAAAATACTCATGACAAATACCTGTTTGGGCAGAATTTTGAACTTGTCACAGACCACCGGCCACTTTTGGGCTCCTGGCTGGGGATTGGCCCACCCCTCCTGCCTTGTCTCCATGAATGACTCGCTGGACCATCTTTCTACAGCATATTCCTACCACCTTGTCCACCAACCTGACTGAGTTTGGGGCATGCCGATGCCCTCAGCTGATGCCTGCTACTGGACATCCTAGAAGACCCCACACCAGGGGCACCAGTCCTACTCATTGACGCTTCGGACTCAGGACCTCTCACTTCTGCCGAAGTGGTGAGAGCGTCGGCTCGAGACTCTGTTCTAAAGACTGTCATGAGTTGGGTCACGAGGGGGTGGCCGGGAAGGATTGAAGGCGGGGAATTTAAATCATTTGCAACCAAAAGGAATGAATTGTCTATGCAAGGGGCATGTTTATTGTGGGGAGATCATGTCGCTGTTCTCTTATGCTTAAGGGACAAGGTTTTGTGCATGTTACATGATGGGCACCCCAGGATCGTAAGGATGAAGGGGCCAACCAGGAGTTATGTGTGGTGGCCACAGATGGACAATGACATCACTGAGTGGGTGGGGAAGTGTCAGCCCTGCCAAGAGTCCAGGCCAGATCCACCCACAGCAACAGTAAGGGAACGACCCCAGGGTCCCTGGTCTAGGATCCACATAGACTTTACTGGCTCATTTCACAGCCAAACATTCCTAGTGATTGTTGACGCCTATTTGAAATGGCTCAAGATCATTCTAATGCAGTCCACAACATCCGCAGCTGTAATCAAAGTGCTTCGGAAACTCTTTGCCACCCATGGATTGCCCGATACACTTGCATCAGCTAACGGGCTCCAGTTCACTGTTACCCAGTTCGAGGGGTACCTGGCAGAGCTGGGCATCAGACATGTACTCTCTTCACCTTTTCATCCGGCCAGTAACGGACTGACTGAAAGGTTCATGAGAATGGCCAAAGAGGCACTCTCATGGTTAGACGCTGGGGATTGGCAGGCCAGGGTAGATAAGTTCCTGGCTGTCCAACATGCCACACCATGCACAGCCACAGGGCACAGCCCAGCTGAGCTCCTGATGGGCAGGAAGCTGCGGTGCATTCTTGACCGATTACACCCCAACTATTCCCCGGATGGGTTCAAGGGGGTGGACAAAAAGTTGAGGGAATTCCAGATAGGGACACCAGTGTTCGCCAGAAATTACGCGAATGGGCCCCTATGGGTAGCCGGGACGATTTCGGATAACACAGGCCCCAAGTCATACACCATAACATGGGAGATGGGAGAATCTGGTGAAGGCATGTAGATCAACTCCAGAGAAGGTTGGCCACTGAACCAGAACCACAACTCCAAAGTCCAAGCCCTAACTTCCAAACTCTTCCCACAACAGCTAGCTCAAGCCCAATGAGATCTGGGGACTTATCTGAGAACTTCAGTGTCTAGCGCCACCCCAGCGAGATGCCTCTCCCAGCCAAGGAAAGCAACACCCCCAAAGTAAGCCAGGAGGTTCCATTGGCGGAGCTGGGAGAAACAAAAGGTCCCTCTGACCAGCTCGACGCCACACCTCAGACTGAACTGCTCAGGTCAATTAGGTGTAGGGAACGCCCTGGTCACCTGCGTGATTTTGTATGCAAATGTACATCCTAAGTGCCTTCTGGGAGGGGAGGGGTGTTATGTATATAGTTTTGGCAGGAGATTTAAAAGACAATGGAGCAATTGTGATTGGTCAGCTCCCTGGCTGGCAAAGTATATAAAGGTTATTGTAACCTTTGCTGAAGTTCACACTACATTAAAGAGCTGTTGTCACGCACTACCTTGCTTCTGCCTCCTCAATCGCCCAACTTAACAAACCTATTCGGCCAAATAGGTTGTAAAAAAAATGCTTTTAAAAGTTAAAAAAAAAGCTCTGACAATCAGGCAGCTCAGCTGGGATCGTCAGAGCCTTTTTTTACCTTTTAAAAGCATTTTTAAAAAAGAAACAGTAAGCGGGCGACCGGGTGATTGGGTGGGCATGGGCAGAGGGGGGGCAGGGATTTTTGCTACCAGTTCTCCGAATTACCCACCACCATCACTACCAGATCAGTTGATCTGGTCTGAACCGGGAGCATTTCACCCCTGATATATATATCACAAACAAACAAACAAACACATTTTATTCAGGAAAAAGTTAAAATAAAAAATTAAATAAAGGTCCAAGAAGACATAAAGGAAAAAAAACACAAACACAAAGCAATCAGAATGTGAAAAAAGGTATGTTAAAAAAAACCCAACATCACATTATACACATGTTATCCCCTCTAGCTGAATACTGATTAATTTATTACTACAATATTAGTTGCCACCCCTGGTGAAATAGGCTTTCCCAAAACGTTTCAGCTACTAAATCTATTAACAACTTGTTGACCTGTCTTCTGTGTTTTATTAGTGACAACGTAGTTAACAGGAAAAACAATAATAGTGAAACAGAACAAAATTAAAATTTCAAAACTTTCTGTCAATGAAGTGTTATTGTAAACCACTGATAGGAAATTTACCAAGGCATCTTAACTATCCTGGATCATCCAAAAAGTTATAAATGGGTCAAAAATCCATGTTTGTTTCTTAATATCCTCACTTGTCATTTGTTGTTTAATTAAATATAGTAAAATTCAGTCTCCAGAGTCTATCTTCAAGTCAAAGTGCAAGCAGAAGTAGTTACCAATTAAATGTAATAAATCCATCCAGTCTCCCTCCATCTTCATAGAGGAAAAGAATTCCTTCTAGAGGATAGGAATTTGTCTCCCTCCCTTCTAGCTGAGGCAATGTTGGAGAAGTATAAAGACTTAAATTTCAGAACAACAGATGAAATCTCCTGGTTCTTTCCCTGAGAATATCTCATCAAAGTCCTTTTGTATATCTTTAGCCAAAAGTAAAACTTCAGATTCTATCATGCTTTGAATAAATATTAAAGTTTGGTCAAGTTTTTGTAGGAGAAATTCAGCTAAAAGCTGCATATTCCCCTTAAAAACTTATGTTCAGTTTTTAATACCTTTATATTTCGATCCAAAATTATAACAAAAGTTCAATAAAAATAAACTCTAGGTATTTTGCAAATTCAAAAAATACAGAATCCAGTGGTTACAGTCTAATATCTCTTCTCCACATATAGTTCATTCAATGCATATAGTTCATGATTGGGAAGACATGGTAACAAGATCAGCTAATGAATAGGCATAGCAACTGGGTCAGCCAATGAGGGCTGTTTAGAAACTGAAACTGGAAGCAGCCGGGACGTGGCTCTGTAGCTCTGAGCTCTGCAGCTGCAAACTAGTCTGCTGCTGGAACTGAAAGCAATCTCTCCTCTCTACCACATTGGAAGAATCTGCTGTTGAAATTGAAAATTTACTTCATGTGTTATTATGTATATAAAGAAGTTAATGAATCCTGCTGAATCAGTTTACCTGTGTGTGCTTTCTGGATTTGATTTTTGTTACAAACTCTGACAACTTTTCAATCACTTCCAGAGAGAATTGGAATCTTTAAGCCCCCCCCCCCCCCCCCCCCACTGGGTCCATGATCATCCAAAAATTGTCTTGGGTCACTCCTAAGTGCTCCCATTCAAAATCAGGGAGCAACACTGCAAACGAACCAGCTTTAGCAGTGAAATCAGCAGATTGTTGGTAAGAGAGGAAAGAAACTCTTACTGTGCAGGGGGCATCTTGAAAGGGGAGGGCTGTATAAATGTTTTTAATGTATAATTTTCAAATATACTAGAACACCCACATGTTCAGGAATATGCTGCATCTTGATAGGAACTTGAGAGAGGTCATAAGCTTTCCTTACTAAATAAAATATTGATCTGCTCCGTGGTCTTCTATAATTGTATAAGTATGTTTATAATAACTGCTCTGATAGAAAAGTAAATAGCTTCCACTACAAAGGTATTGGCATCTTGATAGTGGTAGAAAGGGGTGGCTTGTGAACCTGGAATCAGAAATGCATATGAGGTTGTTACATCTCCACAAAATGAATAGGTTTTTTTGTCATCCAAGGCCAACTCATTTTGAAATAATATTTCTTACTTGTTACCACTTCACTGCTTGTCCGATCAAAAGTGTTTGGCTGTTCCTAAAATTGCTAAATTTTTATAGTAATGTTGTAGAGTTCAGAAATGTGCATGTGAGATATGAATCAAGGATATTGCTGTAGCATCTACTGGATCTGGCATGATCATTGATCAAGACCATAGAAATAAACTCATTATTAAAATCCTGAACTCCTGTTTCTCAGGATCTCAGCAAGTCTGTCAGTTACAATAGTAGTAAAATCATCTTTCACATAAGGCATTTTTCCAAACTCAAGCCTGGTTGATCCTATACATTTTGTACTTTATTTTGCTCAAAGTTTTCAATTGTCTTTGTGTCAGAAAGTGTCTTTCTCAATTAATATTCATATTGAAATGTCTGTGTCAGCCTTTTAAGGCTGCCATAAAGAGAGGGAGATGTGGCTTGAACTTTTACCTACTTATTTTTCTCTGTAGATAGGGTTGCTTGGAGATGGGATGGGAGGGGGGAATTCCTGGGTTTGGAGGCAGGAGCTGAGAAGATTGAGCTGGAAGATGGCCAATAAGAAGATGAAGTTTGGGAGTATGGAAGGGGAAGGTTTTGGGGTAAGAGGGCTAGTATTGGCTTCGACGAAGTTGGGATCAGATCTGTCATTCTTAATAAATGGAATATTACAGCAAAGACTAATTGCTTGGGAGTGCAATTTATTTGAGATGATATCGAAGCCGGACAGAAAGCCAATACTCCTTTCCAAGCCAGGCTGGCTGACTTCAAAGCTTCCACCTCCCTCCTAGACGTTTGGACTGGGTGGAAAAGCAGCCCGGATGCCATGGCAGAAAGTGCTCTATCCCAAGAAAACTTACTTCAAGCAACTGAAAAAGAGCCAGTCTTGACTCCAGCCAGCTTGGATACCTCGGGACCTCATCTCCCCCCTCCCCCAATGAAGCTGCAGCACAGCCAAGTTCCGGCCGGGATGCAAGCCAAGGAGAAGAGAGATAAGTACCCGGGGCTCTTGCCAAAATCTGCAGAGGCCGAATTTCCTTTCCCAAACGTTCAGGGAAAGGGGAAACCCCTAAGCGAGTTGGGGAGGGTGGACTGGCTACTGGGCTGGCAGCAGGCCAGGCACCAAGAAGCTTCAGGGAAGCCATGCCAGGACCCCATAGATGAACTAAAGAGAAATTTGACCGTGCCACCCTTCTGGAGGAGGAGCCATCATGCAAGCCAAAGGAGAGGGGGGGACCAGGTGAGCCTGCCAAATTGAGGAGCCCTAGGCGGAAGCACAGCCCTTCCCCCCCATGGCAAAGGGAGAGGAACCCCAAAACTGCACCCATGGGTTCCCCCCTTGGAAAGCAGGCAGAGCAGCCAGGACAGGATGCCACCTCCCTACCCTGGAATGAGGGGAGAGGAAGACGATCTGTGGCACCAAGAGCAGGCTTACAGAGCCCCGCACTGGGAAGACAGAGTAGCGAGGGAGGACCCACCCCGCTTCAGAGGGAAGTTTGATGATGACCCAGACCAGCTGGCGCAATTCCTTGACACAGCTGAGATCTACATCGAACGTTATAGGCACCTCTACCCATTCCCCAGAGCCCTAGTCAGTGCCATTGCAGAGGGCTTGGAGGGAGAAGCGAAAAGGTGGTCAGCAGCCCTATACAAGAACAGCCCCCCCCCAACTGCACGACGCAGATGGGTTCTTGCAACTGTTACGAACCCGGTTCGAAGAGGCAGAGGAGGACTCCTACGTGGAAGACGAGCTCAGGAACCTAATGCAGAAGGGGAAACCTATCAGAGAGCATATCCGTGAGTTCAGAAGAGTCATTGGGACTCTACCCCCCTTGCCAGAGCGACTACTGGTGTACTTTTTTAGAACAAGCCTGGATAAGTGAATTGCCCAAATGACCGCTTATCGAGACATCCCAAACCAACTCTCCAAATGGTTCTGAGTAGCAATAAAAGTCGACAGGGGGCTGTGGGCCAATGACATGCCGAAGCAGTCAGGTGGCAGGGAGAGAGGCCAACCTGACCAGAGACCACCCGACAGACGAGGAACCGCAACACCACAGCCCACCCAGAGACTGGTCGTCCCACGGAGCCTGCTGAGGTGCTACAGGTGAAGGGGGATCGGTCACCTGGCAGCAGCGTGTGGGACCCTGAGGCCATGGCCAGACCCACCGCCCAGGGCACACATGGAATGAGGACCCAAACATGCCACCAACGCACCACAGAAAGCCCCCCAGGGTCCAGAAGTCTTCGCCCACCTGACCGAAGCCAGAGGGGCCCCAGATGAGGGAAATCAATCCCCTGAGTCATATGACAGTGAGGACGAGGGTGAAGATAACCCAATCGTGAGTGGACCCATCCATCCTTTTCTTTTCCCTATACTCCTAACAGCCCCGAAAACAGGGACCCAAGGGACTTTCCAAGCCCTAATAGACTCCAGCTGCACGAGGTGCCTGATTAATCTACCCACAGTCCTAAAGTTGGGGATCCGTGCCAAAAAACTCAACCACCCAATCCAATTTGAACAAGTTGGTGGATCCCTAGTAGGGGGGACTTACGCCACACACTTGACCAAGCCAGTGAGGCTGGAGCTAGCAGACCACTGGGAAAAGATCCGATTCATAATAGCCCCCAAAATGACAGACTCAGTCATACTAGGACTCTCATGGCTAGACAAATGGGGCCCAATCATCTGGTGGCAAGAGGGAACCCGCAGGCTGAGGATTGCAAAGGGCCCCCAACCCCTGCCGCTTCAATCTGGGGGGATGGTCCCCATGCAGAAGCCCTGATCTTTCCCACCACAGCAAAGGAAGAAGTCGCCAACGCAAGGGCCCCTCCCTGAGGGTACAACAGAGCAACTGGCGGCCGCATCCTACAGCTCCCACGACACAAAATAGATCCCAGAGGAGTACCAAGACCTTGCAGAGGTGTTTAGCGAGGCCGAGTGTGATGTTTTACCCCCCCACCGTGAGGCCGATTGCGCCATTGAGATCATCCCTGGAGCAAAACTACCAAAACCTAAGCTATATGCTATGACGCCCCGTGAGATGGAAGAAATGCGGAACTACGTAGACAAGAACCTACAAAGAGGTTTCATTGAGCCAGCAAAACCGCGGATCGCGGCACCGGTCCTTTTTAAAGAGAAGAAAGACGGCTCTATGCGTCTAATGGTGGACTTCCGCGGGATCAACATCATCTTCATACACAACTTATATCCCCTTCCCCTCATGAAGGTCATGCTGTCCCACCTGGCCAAAAGAAAAGTTTTCACCAAACTAGACCTCCGAGAAGCCTACTACCGAATACGCATCAAAGAAGGAGATGAGTGGGAAACAGCATTCAACTGCCCCCTAGGAAGTTTCCAATTTAAGGTGATGCCTTTTGGACTGCAGGGAGCCCCGGCGGTGTTCATGCAACTGATAAATGAAGTCCTACATGATCACCTCTACAAAGGGGTTCTCGTCTACCTGAACGATATTCTCATTTACACAGAAACCTTAGATGAACACATACCCCTCGTCTGCCAAGTATTGGAGAAACTGCTGAAGGCGAACCTGTATGCCAAACTGACAAAATGTGAGTTCCACCAATCATGCCTAGACTACTTAGGTTTCCGAATATCAAACGAGGGGGTAGAGATGGACCCAGCCAAAGTACAGTCAGTTCTACAATGGCAACCCCCGCGCACCCGCAGACAACTGCAAAGCTTCTTAGGGTTCGCGAACTTCTACAGACAATTCATCCCCTTGTTTGCAAGAATTGCCAAACCTCTGATGGACCTCCTAAAGACAGGGAGTCCGGAAACAAAGCCCTGCCCAGGACAACCCCTACAGTGGGACCTGACCTGCCAACGGGCATTCGAAGTGTTAAAAGAAATGTTTGCAAAAGAGCCTGTCCTAAAGCATCCTGACCCCGAACAGCCTTTCGTCATCCAAGCCGATGCCAGCGACGTGGCAGTAGGGGCTGTGCTGCTCCAAAAGAACAGCCAAGAGAACCTACAACCTTGTGCCTACACCTCCCGAAAGCTCACCGACACAGAGAGGTGATGGGTGGCGTGGGAGAAGGAAGCATTCGCGGTAAGATGGGCACTGCTGACCTGGCGACACCTACTAGAGCGGGCCCAGAGACCGTTCGAAGTTTGGACTGATCACAAGAATCTGGAGGCCCTAAGAACCCCGCGGAAGTTGTCACCCAGGCAAGTCCGCTGGGCGCAATGCTTCAATCATTTCAACTTCGAGCTCAAGCATATCCCAGGGGGGAAGAATTTCCTGGCCGATGCACTCTCCCGGATGCCCCAATATAACAGTGAACGGGAGCAGGTAGTGAACACCATCATCCCCTCTACCCAGGTCGTGGGCCAGGTGGTCACCAGACAGCAACGCCGCAACCAGCAGGACCAACTTTAAAGTGATTTAATGACAAAACTAAAAACTGAAACAGAGGCAGACTCCTGGTTCCAAGACAATCAACACCTCCTGACAAAAAGGGATGACCTAGCATGGAAGGGGGCAAAGCTCTATGTTCCACAGACTCTACACACCCTGATCCTTAAGAGGAGCCACGACGTTAAACCAGCGGGGCATTTTGGTTTCCTAAAGACTCTGCACTTAGTATGAAGACAGTTCTGGTGGCCCTACATGAGAAAGGACGTAGACAGTTATGTAAAAAGTTGTACCATTTGTGCCACAATGAAGACACGACCAGGATGCCCTCCTGGACTGTTGCAACCAGTAGCTGAACCGACAAGACCATGGGAGGAGATTGCGATGGACTTTATAGTAGAGCTACCAAGGAGTGGTGGAAATACAGTGATCTGGACTGTAATAGACTTATTCTCCAAAGAGGTGCACTTTATTCCTTGCAACAGGCTGCCCTCGGCCCGCCAGTTATCCAAACTATTCGTGAAACACATCTACCGCCTGCATGGAGTCCCCAGAAGAACCATCTCTGACCGAGGGGTCCAGTTCACTGCAAGATTCTGGAGGGAGTTCCTGCGATCTATAGGATCATCCCAAGGCCTCAGCTCGGCGTTTCACCCGAGCACCAAGGGGGGGGGGGGGGCAGAGAGACTGAATGCTATGATAGAACAATACTTAAGATGCTACGTCGACTATCAACAGTCCAATTGGGCAGACCTCCTATCTTTTGCGGAGGTCGCATATAATAATGCTGTCCACAATAGCACGGGATTAACTCCATTTAAAATAGTGAGTGGTATGGATTTCGTCCCCATGCCAGAGTACCCGAGGGAGCCCCCTTCCTCAGTCAGTTTGATCGACTGGATGGCAATGTTGAGGGAAACCTGGGAGAATGTTAAGAGGGCATTGGCCAAGCGGCACAATCCTATAAGAAACAAGCAGACAAGCACCAAACTCCCCAACGACCATTTTGAGTGGGAGAGAAGGTCTACCTTTCCACCAAGTATCTGAGGCTTAGACTCCCGAGCAGGAAATTGGGCCCAAAATTTATAGGACCGTTCCCTATAGTAAAAGTAATCAACCCGGTTACGGTACAACTGCAGTTGCCCTGGCTCCTAGGGAAGATATACCCCGTTTTCCACAGTAGCCTCTTAAAGCCGGTAGTGGGGTCAACCTTAAGGCCGATACCACATGACCCCTGGTGCCCTTGTTGTTGGGGGCCAAACTCACTATGAGGTACAGCGAATCCTCAACTCAAGGTGGTACAGGGGCCGACTCCAATACTTAATTAAATGGAAGGGTTACCCGTTATCAGAGGCTTCCTGAGTGAAGAGCTCAAACATCCAACCTGACCGCCTTATAGCCAAATTCCATGCAGATCACTGGGAGGATCTGCACCGGGAAAGCCGGGAGGGGGGGGGGACACACCCTTGGATGGGATAATGGTACTTAATTTGTTTTCTTTTCTTGAAACAGGCCTCCCTGGAGAAATGAAGGGAGAGGGGCCGGATGTCAGCCTTTTAAGGCTGCCATAAAGAGAGGGAGATGTGGCTTGAATTTTTACCTACTTATTTTTCTTGTAGATAGGGTTGCTTGGAGATGAGACGGGAGGGGGGAATTCCTGGGTTTGGAGGCAGGAGCTGAGAAGATTGAGCTGGAAGATGGCCAATAAGAAGATGAAGTTTGTGTCGTGGCTCCGACACCTGAGGCCATCGCATCGGAGGAAGAAGGCTCCGAACAGGAGGGAGAGGAGTCAGCCAGGCCTCCCTCCCCCGGCCCCTCCTCCCTGGTAATTCATCAGCTGCCGGCCGAAGGAG